>BLKR01001996.1:0-231497 GCA_011170035.1 Teleogryllus occipitalis
AATAAATAAATAAATAAAATAAATAGAGAATGTAAAAATGTTGGATCAAGAACATCGAAAATATCAGAAGTTAACCCATTATGACCTAGCGTGACCATATGGTCACGCTACACAACGTGCCGCTTATTGGCTTCTGATGTTTCAGACATATTTTATATTAAACTGAAAAGTACAATAATCGACATCTAAAACTTTATTTTACTTATCAAAATTGGTATTTTTGTGTTTATGTCGACTTTTATTTGTTTAAGTGCGTAGCTTTCAGGCGGTATTCTAGATGAGGTGACGAGAAGATGGCGCGTAATGAAATGTGAGCTTTTTTTACGAAATAGAATTGTTTTTTTCAATTTTTCTATATTATTCCTTTAGTTGAACGTATGGGTTATGAAATATGAAAACTTCAAATGATAAAGCAGTAACATAGTAAGAAATTCAAAATTAAATTCTGCTGTGACCATATGGTCACGCTAGGTACGTGACAATGTTACGTTATGTTTGCTCTTCCAATTTCAGGTCGTTGACTTCGAAGGAAATTATAGATTTATTAGAAGATGAGGAGGAAGATGTTACAGATGTATTTATGGAACCTCCAGAAGTGCGAGAAGAATCAGATGAAGATTCGGGGAATGAATTATCAGGTTTTCTGGACAATTTGAGTAGTAAGCAATTGCAAGCAGCTGCTGAAGCGGTTCTGGCAAATGGAGAAGTAATTGGAGATATAGCGATTGCTGATGGTGAAGATATTGAAAAATGCACTTCAGAAGTAATTAGAACGCAGAAACCAAAGACTTTGCGCGGGAAGAAAAATATTTCTACATCACGTACATGGTCACTCGAGGATTCTCCAGAAAAGAATGTATTGTTTCCTGAGCCTAATTTTAGTGCATATAGAGATCTTACATGCACCGAAGCTTTTGAACTCTTTTTTGACTCCGAAATGTTTGATTATTTGGTTCAACAATCAAATAATTATGCTGTTTGGAAAAATCTACCTTCCCCAAGCATTACGGCGGAAGAAATGAAGTGTTTTATTTGCATTTTAATTTTGTCTGGATATGTTCAATTGCCTGGGAAAAGATATTTTGGGGATTCTTCAAGCGACATGAGAAATATTTTAGCACATAATGCCATGAGACGAGATAGATTTGTTGATATAATGCGTTTTATTCACTGTGCTGACAACAGCAGTTTGAATAAAAATGACAAAATGTCAAAACTTAGGCCATTCATGGATATGGCAAAAGAACGATTTATTAGACATTTCATTCCTGTAAGGGAAATATGTTATGATGAGAGTATGATTGAATATTTTGGAAGGCATGGTTGTAAGCAGTGCATCCGGGGAAAGCCTATTCGCTTCGGATACAAGGCTTGGTGTCTAAACACCAAGGTAGGGTACTTAGTAAACTTTGAAATTTACCAAGGCCGAATTCCAAATGCGAATGAGCAGTATGAAGCAGATTATGGCAAAGCAGTTGCTCCAATGCTGCAAATGCTTGACATATTTCCAAATTCCATAAATTATCTGCCTTTCAGACTATCCTTTGACAACTTGTTTATAGGAATGAGTCTTTTATGTCATCTGAAAAGTCGAGGGTATGAAGGGACAGGCACAATACGTCAAAATAGGGGGCCAAAAGATTGCCCTATCAAAGCCAGAGGAGATGAAAAAGATGCCCAGAGGAACATTTGAGGCAGCAGTCAATGTAGAAGAAGAGATAAACCTCACCCGATGGATGGATAATAACATTGTCACTTTCGCGACCACCACACACAGTGTAAATCCTGTGTCACCTGTTAAACGTTATTGAAGATCACAAAGGAAAATTATAAAAGTGGATCGCCCAAATAACATAGCAAAATACAACAATTTTATGGGTGGTACGGATCAAATGGACGCCAATGTGGGAACCTACAGGATAGGAATAAGAGGAAAAAAGTGGTGATGGCCCATCTTTACTTAGCTAGTGGATGTATGTGTTCATAATGCATGGATAATAATGAGGAACAAGGGGTCCAGCATTTCCCAATTAGCCTTCAGAAGAGAAATAGTTCAAACATACTTGACTCGTTATAAAAATTCCCCTAAAGGGGCAGGACGTCCTTCTCTATTGAAGTCAGGTGGAAGAGTACTTACAGATTTTCGCTATGACAAGATAGATCACTATGTCGAACTAGTCCCCAGTGGAAAAAGAAAGCGTTGTGCTGGGGACAATTGTACATCAGTTGGAAGAACAAAGTGCAAAAAATGCCAAGTTGGTCTCGGTATACCTTGTTTTGCGAATTATCACTCTCTGAGCTAATCTGTTTTATATTTGTTTACTGTATAATATTTATTATTTTCACCATTTTCATGTATTGTTATACTTATAGTGTTTGTTACGTGTATTTCTACTTGATATTTCATGTTTATATCGCTGAAAATTCAATCATTTTGCTCTTTCAAGGATTAGCGATTTTATTCGTGTAAAGGCCTAGCGTGACCATATGGTCATACGCTGTATCTCGAAAATTAATTTTTGGAAATAAATAAAAACCACGTTTTGTGTGTTAAATAAAGTCTCTTAAAAAACCCAATCACATTCCTTTGATTTTTTTTAAAATTCAGGTCATAATGGGTTAATACCAAAAAATTTAAATATTAAATTAATATCAGCCGTGAATTCCATGTTAGAAATAAATCAATTTACTAAAATTTATGATAACTTGCTCTATTTAATAAAAGAGCAATGACATAAGTTACATAGTTAAACAATTCTAATCAAACCCCTCCCCTCCCCCCTCCCTTCTTCGTCCTCCTCTTTTCTTCTCAACTCCTAACAACTACCCTTCCCCTCTGTTTGGCACTCAATAACATAAATAACAACACTCGTGTTCGTCCCTGATATGGTGTGTTAACCAAGCCATAAAACACATGGCCTAACTTCACGGCAGAGTATATTATATTAAATTATGCATAACTATAAATATGTAACAATACAAATAATCAGAGGACACACTCTGTTCAACTTGAAGCGAGCACCATCATTGTTATTACGATATGGTAAATGAAACTCTATATAGTAACAAAACAATACAAAGACACATGTTACTATACAGCGAAAGTTTCACTTACTATTTCGTAATGACAGACAATGACGGTGCTCACCTCAAGGTGTAGAGTGTGTGTCCTCTGATTTGATGTATCTTTACATATTTATAGTTAGGGATAATTTAATACAATATTAGATAAACCACGGGAAAATGCCGATCACAGCAGCCGACCGCAAGAATTCTCCTGGCAGACAATGACAAAATTCGACAAAGCTATGTAGCAGTAGTATTGGAATTCTACCAGCACTGCGACTGGAACCTTAGGACCTCGCGTTCAGTGTCGCTACAAAGACGATTATGGTAGCTGGGTCATCGCAGGCAGCCTTGGTGCTTCTGTCTACCCTTTTGATGATGCCACGCCCATCCGCTGGCAATGTGCTGGGCGCACGTACTCGTAGGTACTCACAGTTGAGCTGCGCCTCATGGTCCAGGCGGATGAGCGCGATGTCGTTTTTGAACTGGGGCACTCCGTACGACTTGTGCACCAGGATCTCGGACGGCTGGAAGTCCTGCACCGGGTCCGCGCACACGCTGTTCTCGCAGTCCGGGTTGGTCTGCGTGTTGTGTTCGCCCAGGCGGAGCGCTGCCCTGCGAGGCAAGAGCTGTTTTCGTTAAATTTTCTTTAGTTGTTCCTTTGCTAAAATGCTGTGAGTAACAATCCAAACGTCTTGCTTATGTGACGGAGAAGTGGTATTTAAACAGAGTATGGTCAGTAGTGAATGGTGTAATTTCTGAATTCAGGCGATAGGTAGAGATATTATTCGCTCTCTATAATGCTTTGCAATACCATACATGATACGAATCATGTAATAAATAATACATTATTATTTGCTTTATTTTCCAAAAATATGAAATGAGATTATTTTTAATTGTGTATATTTTAGAGAAAGAAATGCTATTATTGGTAAGAAAATAGTATCATGTACAATTATTCAAATTTGATTGTAACACATATTGTGCGTTCCACTCGCTAGTATCTCCGGGGAGAAAATAGGAAAGTGGGATTGGAAATTAGTCCCACTTTTTTAGAAATCGATGTATTGAATGGTTTCGTATTTTAATTTTTTCTTCGTTTTAGAAACATACCGATAACTGGATACCCGGGCACATAAGCTAAATATTGCACGCAGCTAAATATATTTTTAAGATTTTGTGTTTCTTCATTCTTGCGTAAGAAAAGAAATAGTTTGGAGGGAAATAGCTTGACATATATTGTCCATCCTACTGATTTAATATCGGTCATGAAGTGGGAATGTGGTTGTTATTACGAAGTATTGATTAATACTTCAGAATCGGCACTCGAATCCTCCTAGTTTATCCATGTTAAGTGTATTCTACACAGTAGGCCAAAATTAAATAGGGATGCGACGTGTGCACAATCTTCGCGAACAGCAATATCTGTTTTGAGATTAAGACCATATCGATACTCTGTTATGAATTGTGCGTAATAGGATAATTCGATGGGGTTCAAGTAATCGGAGTTGGCATCCATTAGTAGGTGTGAATAAAAGTGGAAATGAAATTGTATGTAATCATTGTAGAGCAGATAAAATTTCAAAAGTGTTAAATTCACTTTAAATTGTAAATTTATTATGGTGATTATAGATTTTGTCTTGCATATCTCCCTAAGAAACGAAAATTCACATTCACACAATTGCCATTACTCCCTTTACTCAAATACTGATGAATTATTATAATTTATATAACAAAAGACATTTTATCTAAAATGGTAATTTTAACCATGTCTATCGCTTTACGTCTCACTCTATTAAATTAATCCCCTTGATTCACTCTGCCGCAAGAGTACTGCAATCTAATTTGTACACACTCACTATAAACTATCATAAACTATCATTAGTAAAATTCCTTCGTCTGATTATATTATCGTTTTTCTTTAGCTCCTATGACATCTACTAAATTGTTTTGGTCTTACCAGTCTTACGGCAAATTATCAATCTTTCCTCTTCTTAATTGTATACATCGAAATATTAATTCCCGTTTTCCTCATGTCAATTTGTACATCATCTCCCCATCTCATTTTTGTATTTAAAAATTTCATAATTGTTAGATCAAAAATGTTAATGTAAAATGTATTACAATATTAAAAACTAAAACAAACCAAAACAAAAAAATGTTCATAAAAGTCCACAAAAACTGGAATTTCAATAAAAATAAAATTACAAAAGTAATAATTAATTAAAAGAGTTTTTAAAAATTCAAAAACGACGTATCGACCCTCGCTGTTTTAGGATCTTTATCAGGAGTAAAACCAAAATGACATATTCGTAATAATACAACATGAAAAATAGTCAAAAGTTAAAACCGTCGTTATTAAACGTATCAGGAGTTATAATGTTTATGCATACTTCATTGAATAGAAATTATAGTCAAACATGGACCATGAATATAAAATGTAATGATGATAAACTGAGAAAAATTTTCGCGAAGCAAGATGTGGATGCTGTTGAATAAGATATCGAAATTATCAAAGGCAAGGGAATCTATATTCAACGTAGATATGGCCTGGTGAAGACCCTAAATTTGAAGGGGTCGAAACATTGTCTTAAAATGTTTAGAAACTGTTTTAATTGCTTATTTTCTAAGTCAATATCAAATACAATTCTAATTTTCGGACTTCTCCAAACAATGTTGCTATTTACTACTTAATTAATAAAAGCATCTGTATTTGTTTTTTCGATTTTCCATTTGTGGACTGTAGAACTATGTTGCAAGTACAAAATCAACCAGAGTTAAAACGTAACCAGTGCATTCCAAATAGCCAGTCAATGTTATCCAATATGACTTATTGGTTATTATAAATTACTGAGCTTTCCAACAATAAAAAATCATAAATAAGAAATGAATGTAGCTAAATTATTTTGCAGATATTGATCTACAATATTTTCTAAAACATAAATCCATGCATAGGTTCAACATCTCTCTTCGCAACAAGTTTGTAAATATTTTGAGAAAATGGGGCTTGAACGTGGTTGGTGAGGACGTAATGAATTTCACAGAAGTACAAGTTTTCTTTCGAAAACCCATCCAGTTATTGACGTGAAGAGTTCACGTCAACAGAGATAAATGTAAAAGGATTTCTACATTCGTTTATATAAGAATACATTATTTGAGGCCAGATGGCTGAATCTGCCCCGTCGCGGGGCGCACGTGCCGTGTACTTACACTTTGAGTGAGCGCGGCAGCCTCGTGACGCAGTGTGCCGCCGTCACCACGTAGAACTTGTTGACGAGGGCGCCGCCACAGCGGTACAGGGGCTGGTTCAGGCTGGGTCCTGCACCAATGCACGCGGGAGTTGATTGATTGATTATTTAATATTTCCGGGCGCGTCAACTGATGTGGTCAGTGCTCCTATAAGTGTGGTGCATGTTATCCCGCGTGGTGGCGGAGTTCATTTCACACTGGAACGACAAAATCCGGGGCTGACCTACTGGAACGTTTGTGGGGTTCTTCCTCCAGGTTTCTTTTCCAGCGGGGCACCGCTCCAGCCGGTTCACATTTAAGATCTCGATTTGTGTAGTGCATATGAGAGTGAGAGAGTCATAGAGAGAGACCCAGAGAAACACGGAGAGAGAGATAGACAGACGGAGAGAGAGATGGAAGTCGGAGATAGAGATAGAAGATAGGATATATATATATATATATATATATATATATATATATATATATATATATATATATATATATATATATATAATAGAGAGAGAGAGAGAAGACAGAGTTTATTTGCCATTTATGGGAACAGAATTATCATCCCTGGTTTGTGGCCTGCACACTTTCTTGAACTGACTCCATTGTCATTTCTTTCATTCTCATTTCTTTGATCACTGATATCTTTCTTTACGGATTCCTGAAAGATCGCATGTTCCCGACAATCCCCACACGGAAGAATTACGGCTTAAAGTATAGGAACAGATCGCAATACAACAGAACATTCTTTACCAAGTGAATTCGAAATTGTGTTGATGTCAAGAATGCACCAGGAGCCAATGGTTAGTAGTTCCAGCATGTGAGTACAACGTGAGTACAATTTAAACTTTTCGGTAGCGACAAGCCACCTTCCCTCTTCGGCAATTCTACCGGCATCCGTGTACACACACACAGACCCAGACACACACACGCAGACACCCAGACACACACCCAGACACCCAGACACACACACAGACACCCAGACACACACCCAGACAGACACCCAGACACACACGTAGACACCCAGACACACACGCAGACGCCCAGACACACACGCAGACACCCAGACACACACGCAGACACCCAGACACACACGCAGACACCCAGACACACACGCAGACACCCAGACACACACGCAGACACCCAGACACGCACGCAGACACCCAGACACGCACGCAGACACCCGCAGACACCACGCAGACACCAGACACGCACACCGGAGAGACACCCGAACACCGAGACACAGACGGGAGACACCCCAGACACGCACGCAGACACCCCAGACACGCACGCAGACACCCAGACACACACGCAGACACCCAGACACACACACCCAGACACCCAGACACACACGCAGACACCCAGACACACGCAAAGACACCCCAGACACACGCAGACACCCAGACACGCACGCAGACACCCAGACACACACGCAGACGCCCAGACACACACGCAGACGCCCAGACACACGCAGACACAGACACACACGCAGACACCCAGACACACACGCAGACACCCAGACACACACGCAGACACCCAGACACGCACGCAGACACCCAGACACGCACGCAGACACCCAGACACGCACGCAGACACCCAGACACGCACGCAGACACCCAGACACGCACGCAGACACCCAGACACGCACGCAGACGCAGACACCCAGACACACACGCAGACACCCGGGGTCCAAGGGGATGTGATGCGATTACAAGTCTCTCGGAAGAGAGTCTCCTAGCCTCTCCATCCCAACTCCGCTCTCACCTTCAAGAGGTGGACCCTGTCGAGTCGAGTAACCCGTGCCAAGCCTGTGGTAACCAATCCCACCGACGGTATGGGTCGACCAACAGACGAGAGAAGGGGGTTCTGACAAGTCTCCTGTCGGAATGGCATGTAACCGCCGTACTGGAGCGCCCCGAAAGTATAGCGGGATACGGTCTGGTTGGTTACAACCCTGGCCCAGGGTAAAGGGTGAAGCCGGGGGAGCCTGTAACCCCTAAGCGACGTGTCCCCAGGTGGCGTACAGGGGAGGAATCTCTAGATATAGGTCAAGAGGCAATTAAAATACCTCTCACGGACCAACAGGCGGGGAAGGACACCCCAGTCAAAAAACCAATATGGAAGGTCTTTTGGGATCTCAGTTTACGGTGCAGGGGCCCGGATCCCCATTACCGGCGTCTGTTGGGAGTGAGCAAGCGGGTTCCCAGGCGTCGTCAACCAGCGACCGCAGTACTTCCGCAGTGGACCACTGGGCTGCTGTAGTACCCTTTGCTACTAGTGATGATCTTGCAAAACAACAGGCATTGTGTAGCCTTGAGAAAAAAATAACCGAGCTTCTCAATTTTGTTAAGCCTCGCCATAATGTTCATGGTGAGATCAAGAAACTGGCGTATTCGATCCAGACGCACTTTAATGAGGTGGTAGCACTGCAAAAAGGAGGATCACCCAGACCAGATCCTCAGTGCAACAAACTTACTGGGAAAGAAGAATGCACTCAGACGTCCCCTGAGAAGGTGGCTGCGGGAGTACTCGTAACGAGAAGCGATCCTTCGCGAAACCGGAACTCCCAGGTGCCCAAGGTAAGGAAGGAGACTGCGAAAAACGCAGATAAAATCCGGGCAGAAATACCTTCTCCGGAAATACCGCGAGAACAGCCCGAAGTGGCACGAGAAGAGCCCGAGTGGCAAGTGGTCACTCGTAAGAGAACGCGTAAGCGTTCTAAAACGCGGAAAAGGCCACCCAGACCAGATGCCCTGATGATTAAGAAGAAGGACGACGCGCTGACGTACGCGGACATCCTTAAAAAAATGAAAACTGATCCTGAGCTTAAGGATCTGGGCGAGAATGTCACGCACATCCGGAAGACAGCTGGCGGCGATCTTCTTCTGCAACTGAAGCGGTCTGCCGGAGGGCAAACAACAGATTTTCAGTCCTCTGTAAAGAAGGTGTTTGGATCGGACGCTGATGTGAGGGCTCTCACTCACACCGTGACTATTCAGGTGAAGGACCTGGATGAGGTCACAACTAAAGAGGAAGTGCATAGGGCTCTGGTGGACAAACTTCCCGAAGCCAGTGATCTCCCAGCTACTGTGGTCAAATCCCTAAGACCATCCTATGGTGGAACACAGGTAGCAATAGTCAGCGTTCCTGTTGCGGTGGCTAACAAATTGTTGGCCATCGGTAAAATAAGAATAGGATGGGTGTACTGCACTCTGCGTGAGAAGAAGGTCCCCCTGAGGTGTTACAGATGTTTGGATTTTGGACACCTCAGAAAAGCATGTAAAAACTCACATGACCGGTCCAACTTGTGCATGAATTGTGGTGGTGATGATCACCTTGCTAAGTCATGCACAAATGACGCAAAGTGCTTGCTTTGTGAAGAAAAGGGGAACCAAGGCAGACATGCTACTGGGTGCAGCAGGTGTCCATCGTACCAAAAAGCGCAGAAAGCAATAACGGATAGAAAATGAGAATTATACAACTCAATCTCAACCATTGCGCAGTCGCCCAGGATATCCTGGCACAGTCGGTTAGGGAATGGGAGGCTGATTTAGCAATAGTATGCGAGCAGTATACTAACCGTGAAGATACAGCGTGGGTATCTGACCTCCACAACCAGGCGGCAATCTGGGCCTGTGGAAAACACACATTCCAGCAAGTTATGACGAGACCCGGAGCTGGATTTGTCTGGGTAAAAATCAACGGCGTTTACATCTACAGCTGTTATGCCTCACCAAACGCGACAACGGACGAGTTTGAGCACTTCCTTGACCGCTTAGTGTACGACGCAAGAGGACGAAGCCCCTTGGTGATAGCTGGAGATTTCAACGCCTGGGCGGTTGAGTGGGGTAGTTCGTCCACTAATGAGCGAGGTCGAGCAGTTCTGGCATCCCTCTCCCTTCTGAATGTAGAACTCGCCAACACAGGAGACATACACACCTTCCGCAGAGGGGGCGTGGGATCTGTTGTGGATCTGACGTTCATGTCAGATAATCTTTTGAGAATGGGAGTGTCCTGGAGAGTTAGTGAACACTATACCCATAGTGACCACCAGGCACTTTTGTACGAGGTGCAAAATCAGCGGCGGGATAATTTTGCGCCGAAATATCAGCCAGCTGGGTGGAAAGCAAAAACGTTCGACGAAGAACTTTTCCGACAATGTTTGGAGACGATAGTGCCAACAGGTACCGCAGATGACAAAGCTGGGCAGGTGATGAAATGGGTAACCAAAGCCTGTGATGCGGCTATGTCTAGACGGGGCGCAATCTCTCGACGTTCACCAGTTTACTGGTGGAATGAGGAAATCGCCCAATTACGACGGAGGTGCCTTCGAGCCAGAAGACAGTACCAGAGAGCTCGTGGCAGAGACAACTTTCCTCAATTGCAAGAGCAATACAAACTCGCTCGAAGCCAGTTGAAAATAGAAATCCGCAAGAGCAAACGCTTATGCGCCAAAAGCCTGTGTGACGAGGTGGAAAAGGATCCATGGGGTAGGCCGTACAAGACGGTCATGTGTAGGTTAAGACAGCGACACCTACGTTCTCCAACTTGCCCCAAAATGCTGCTCAGAATTGTGACAGCCCTATTCCCTAACCACCCCGGTGTCTCAGATAATATAGCGTTATCTGAGCTAGAAATAATTCCTCCAGTCACGCAAGAAGAAATTCTGCACGCAATCAGCAGAATCGGCAACACAAAGGCTCCCGGACCGGATAACATTCCCAATATTGCCCTCAAGACTGCGATACTTGCTCACACCGACATCTTTGTGAATCTTTATTATTCTTGCTTGAGGGAAGGGGTGTATCCAGAAAGATGGAAAAAACAGCGCTTGGTGCTCCTCCCTAAGGGGAATAAATCACCCGAAGATCCATCATCATACCGGCCATTGTGTATGCTGGACACAGCTGGCAAGGTTCTGGAGAGAATTATTAGTACCAGACTGGAGAAAGCTGTGGAGGAGAGAGGAGGCCTTTCGGAAAATCAGTATGGTTTCCGCAGAGCCCGCTCGACTGTTGACGCAGTCCAGCTTGTCATTAACACCGCCCGACAAGCAATTGGAGGAAGTAGATGGAAGAGAGGCCCAAAACAGTACTGTGCTGTCGTTACGTTGGATATTAAAAATGCATTCAACTCGGCCAGGTGGAGTAATATTCACCAAGCTCTCCGCAGATTTAATGTGCCAACGTACTTGAGGAAGATTGTGGCCGAGTATCTGAGTAATAGAGCCCTCATTTACAATACAAGTAATGGGCCGAAGGTACATAATATCACGGCTGGTGTCCCGCAAGGGTCGGTATTGGGTCCACCATTATGGAATGTGATGTATGACGAGGTTCTTCGGCTTCCCCTCCCAGAAGGCACCAGTATTATTGGTTTCGCGGACGACATTGCTATCGTCGCCGTTGCGAAGTACATTGAGGAAATTGTGTATATTTGCAACGAAGCGATCGCTATTGTTAGTCAGTGGTTGAAGTCCTCAGGGCTGCAGTTAGCTGAGCACAAGACTGAGGTTCTCCTAGTCTCTAGCAGGAAAAAGAGAGAAACCATCACTCTCAAAGTCGGAGACCACCGTATTGCATCACAGCCGTCGATCAAATATCTTGGTCTCATGATTGACGCCCGTCTGACATTTGCTGACCACCTGAAGTACGCCAGCAATAAAGCTGCGGTAATTAATGCAGCACTGTCGAGACTAATGCCCAACATAGGGCCCTGTCAGGAGAAACGGAAGCTTCTGGCCTTGGTTGTGAGGTCCGTCTTGCTCTATGGAGCCCCAGTATGGGCCAACTCCACGTGATAAATAGCTACATCCGAGGGATGACGTCAGTGTACAGGTTATCAGCATTGCGGGTAGCTTGTGCATTCCGCACTGTGTCAAACGATGCAGTGTGCGTCATCGCAGGGATGCCTCCTGTCGATATCTTGGCGCAGGAGAGACGGAGGCGATATCACAAAGAAGAGGAGAACCCAGACTGCTCAACAACACTGCTCGAATGGCAGGATCGATGGGACAAGTCCATTAAAGGAAGATGGACGTACCGCATGATTCCCTTCATTGCACCGTGGATCAACCGTAAACACGGCGAAGTAAATTTCTTCTTGACCCAGCTGTTGTCTGGACATGGATGTTTTCTGGCATATCTCCACAGGTTCAAGCTGGAGGATACCCCATTCTGTCCACTATGTGAACCTGCTGTCGAAGACGCCGAGCATGTGTTCTTCCAGTGCCCGCGATACCATGTGCAGCGACGGCACGTTATGAGTATACTCGGGATCGACCCTCTGACACCCGAAGCAATGGTTGGGTGCATGCTCGCTTCAGAAACCAACTGGGATGCGGTGAGCGCATATGCGCAGACCATAATAGCTGAGCTGAGGAGAATAGAAAGGGAAAGAAGGGAAGTCGACTGATCCTCGTTTGATCCTTCCTACGTTTTGGCGAAGAGAAGTGGCTGGTGACTAGGCCACTCTAATCCACTCCCCGTGATGTAATGCCTAACGGCGGTTCCGCGGGGAGGATGGAGGAGAAGGGAGGTTGGTTTTAGTGGGTAAAAATCTCACACTATCATGTGGTACGGGCCGCATGGTGTCTTTTGAAGATTTCCACCTACCCTCGTAAAAAAAAAACATACACACATACACACATACACACATACACACATACACACATACACACATACATATATACACATATACACATATACACATACACATACACATACACATACACATATACACATACACATACACATACACATACACATATACACATACACATATACACATACACATATACACATACACATATACACATACACGTATACACATACACATATACACATACACATATACACATACACATACACATATACACATACACATACACATACATACACACATACATAAACACATACATACACATATACATACACACATACATACACACATACATACACACATACATACACACATACATACACACATACATACACACACATACATACACACACACATACATACACACACACATACATACACACACACTTACGTGCACTGTACTACCACACTGTACTAGTCGGGAGACTAGTCAGGAGCTCAGAGCTTGTCCCGGCAGGGACGGTGCCGACGGTATATACATCCCGTCGGTTTCTTGATTGATTGACTAAAAATTCAAAAGATTTCTTAACCTAGAAATCTATCATGGGGTTGAGGGCGACTCCATGTTCTGTGTATTCTTGTCTGCGCGTCCACAGACTAGATATCCGCTTAAATGCTACTTGATAGTTGTCAATTCGTGCACTGCTTATCCCAGGAGCCACAACGCGGATGTCCTCCCATTGTTTCAGAGTAAGTTAATAATTTAGTACCATGAGTGCAATTAGGATACTATATTCCTTATACGCAATAGGCAATACGATAGTTTGAGGTAGATATTGATTATTTTAGATATTGATGTTTTTACGGTTTTGAACAATGGCTAGAAAACCTGAGAAATTTTTAAAGTATTTGAGGCCTAAATGAGAAAGTTCACTTCGCATCGAGCCTCGCGGGAACAGTCGTCCCCAGTGGAGCTCCGAGCAGCGCGGCTAACGGAAATTCTGCCAGTGTCGAGCTGTGTTTTCACTCTCTACTCTCGCGGTCTTCCAGTCTGGCAGTGTGTTACGAATTAACAGTGCTTCTTAACTAGTTCAGTACTTTCTATAGTGATTTAGTAATAATTCTTTTCTTCAAGTGTTAGTACCTAAAACATAAACAGTGAAGTCACTTCGGCAGGCCTTGGCCTCGGCCAAGCCGTAGCAGAATCAATGGCACTTCTCTACAACCCAGAGAGCGCCATGGAGGTAAACTCCACTCATCAACTTCAAAACCTACCCCCCGGCATCGACAGCATGGGACTCCAACACCATAACAGCCATCCCAACGTGCCGTTTCACGGCAGCAGCATAGTCGGTACAAACGTTTCATACCTTGACTTGGCCACAGGTGGCCCCCATCAGGTTAGTAACCAACCTCCGTGCAATGGCGCAGTGAATGTGTCTCCCAGTGAAAGTGAATTTGTGTTTGTAAACGGAAACTTCGGTAAGAGAGGTCATGCAGACTGTAACCAAACAGAACAACCTCTTAAAAAGCCCACCAAAGACGCTGATTACCAATATTCAGTACCAGTTGACAACCCATTCGGACCCCTAGAAAATATGGAGGACCGTGACAATAGGTTTTCGTTTGTCGATGCCAACCACCCGGAAAACTCGGAAAATGTGAAAATTCCCCCCAATTTATGTGAAATTCGTCTCAAATGTAGCTGAGTTTAATAGGGAAATAAAAAATAACATAACTCCACAATTCACCTCTGATTACAACGACAACAAACTTAAAATTAAGTTTACAACCGTTGCAGACTTTAGAACAGCCATAAAATACCTCATCAAAACAAAAAGGAACTTTCATTCATACAAGGATCCGGGGAACAAGAAATTCTCGGTAATATTCAAGAACGTGCATGTATCTATTACCCAAGAGGAACTATACCAAGACCTCAAATCACAACACCCCTCCCTGCTAAGTGTCACCAGACTTTACAAAAACAATTGTGCAATACCGGTGATTGCCGCGGAATTCAGTGGCTCTCAGAACATAGAATCTATTCTACAAACCAAACAAATCTGTAACCTGTGCGTAAAGCCGGAAAAAAGGAACAAAACTAAGGGCCCGATTCAATGCCTGCGTTGTCTTGATTTCGGGCACACAAAAAATAATTGTAATCACGAACTAGCTTGCATTTACTGTGCAGAAGGTCATTATTCAGTTAACTGTCCGAATAAGGAGAATGCTCATAAATGCAAACTGTGTAAGGGCGCTCATCGGGCCGACCTACGTACTCCAGAATGTTCTTACTACAAGAACTTAATAGAGTCGGCAACCAAAAGCCGTCAAACCAGAACAAAAAAAACTAGCGAAACCAATGATCCTCCTCCCACACTCTCAAACCAAGGCTTTCCATCTCTCCCTCTCACAGGAAATATTGCACACTTCAACCCCGCCCCTCCTAACCCCAACAATAGATATACTTCTGCTCGAGAAAATAATGGAAACACACGTAGATCCCCCACCCCCAACACTACAAATTCAAACAATCACAACTCCCCCCTCATCAACTCAATTGTAAATTCCATCTCTAGCTTTATTATTAACTTACTAAATTCAATCATCCCCTCTTTAATCAGTAATATTCAAAATTCAATTTCGTCAGCGTTGATCAATAACTTTGGTAATGCACCAACACAACAATAACTTTGTCCTCATGAATTGGAATGCCAATGGAATCTCAAACAAGAAAACTGAACTATTCTATTTCTTAAGAGCCAACAATGTAAAAATAGCCGCAATCACCGAAACGCATCTAAATCCTAAAGACAGCTTTAAAATATCCGGATACAGCACACAAAGACAGGATAGACTGTCAACTACAGGCGGAGGTGTACTACTCCTAATACATAATTCGATCCCATATATCAAAACGAACCTGCCTCCTAGCCCAGGTCTCGAGTGCACAGCGATAAACCTACCAATAAACAATCAAATTCACACTCTAATAGCTCTATATAAGCCACCTAAAATAAAGCTTCATACAACAAATTTCATCGATTTAATTAACCAATCAGTCCCCACTATTATATTAGGTGACTTCAACGCTAAAAACACATCCTGGGGCTGTAGAACTTCCAATCCAGCCGGTAGGTTTCTTCAAAAAACCATCTCGGATCTTAATTTGCAAATAATAGCACCAGTCGAAGCAACGCACATCCCGAAGGACATAAATAAGCTTCCGGATATCCTCGACATAGCAATATGCAACTCTCAAATTAAATTTTTCACAAACACGCTTTGGGAACTCGACTCTGACCATCTCCCCGTAATAATCTCGACACAGCAACTCCCAGCTTCTCACTCACCCTCACATACTTTAAATACAAAAAATATCAATTGGAAAACCTTCAAAACCATACTAAGCAAGTCTATGCCAAAATTTAAAATTCTAAACAAAAAATAGAAATAGAACAATCGATAATCGTACTAAACAACTTAATTTCAAACACAATCAGTTCAATAATAAAAGAAAACCCGCCGGCTAAATACAAAAAACCTCGCAACGATCTACCGAAATCCATCTTAAACATAATCGAAACAAGAAACAGAACCAGAAGACTTTGGATTAAAACCAAAAGTCCCTTAATTAAAAAAGAACTAAATACATTGACGAATATTTCCAAAAAAGCTATTAAGAACTATTACCACACTTCGTACGACAACATGATCCAATCGTTAAACACTCATAATAATTCACTC
This sequence comes from Teleogryllus occipitalis, assembly GCA_011170035.1. NCBI lineage: Eukaryota > Metazoa > Arthropoda > Insecta > Orthoptera > Gryllidae > Teleogryllus > Teleogryllus occipitalis. Next base: position 16,651 of record BLKR01001996.1, read on the forward strand.
TGGCAATTTACCAAACGAATTCTAAAGAAACGAACAATCATACCTCCATTAAATTCGCCCACAGGCAAGTGTTACGTCCCGTTAGCAAAAGCCGAAATATTAGATCACTTTGCTCAATCGTTCTCATCGCACTCGGCTCTCAATCAGCTCGACCACAACTCTATAAAACAATCAGCCCTCGCACCCAATTTTAGTGTTCCGAACAGAATCAAATTTTCCACCCCTCAAGAAATCAAGGCCCTGATTAGGTTGCTACCAAATAAAAAGGCCCCGGGACATGACAAAATTTCTAACATCATCCTCAAAAATCTCCCAGAAAACACTATAGCTTTCTTAAACAATATTTACAATTCAATTTTCAGATTAGGCTACTATCCACTAAACTGGAAGTACTCCATCATCATTCCGATACCCAAACCCAACAAAAATCTTAACAATCCGGAAAGTTACAGACCGATCAGTCTCCTACCCACACTAGCTAAATTACTAGATAAAATTATCCTTAAAAGATTAAAACATTACACTAATAACACTAAGGCTATTCCCCTCCAATTTGGATTCACCAATTCCATCTCAACCTCGCATCAATTACTAAGGATCAATGAATACATTCAAGAAGCCTTCCAGAAAAAGCACCACACAATCGTCACATGTCTAGATCTAACACAGGCCTTCGACAGTCTGGCACATTGGTCTCGTTCACAAATTAAAATCTATAGGCACCCCAGTATATCTACTCAACACAATATCTAGTTTTCTATCAGACAGAACCTTTGCGGTCACAATAGATAATCACACTTCAAACCCCAGAAACATACAAGCAGGCCTTCCCCAAGGTTCTCCGTTATCTCCCATCCTTTTTAATATCTATGTAGCTGACATCCCAGTTGCACCCAACACAAACATCGGGCAATTCGCAGATGACACCATCATATACGGGTCCAGTTATTCATGCAACATCATAAGAAATAAGATTCAAAGACATCTTGACAAAATAGATGAATGGGCTTCAAAATGGAAACTCAAACTCAATGCCGTAAAATCTAACGCAAAAATTTTCACACTCAGACAAATATTCACCCCTCCCCCACTGCAAATTAATAACTCACCAATTCCCTGGACGCCACGTAATCAAAACATCAAATATCTAGGATTAAATCTGGATACTAAGCTCCTCTGGAAAGACCATATTAATGCAAAAACACACCAAGCAAAAGTAAAGATTCTTCAACTAAAACCACTCATCAATCACAAAAGCAAACTCTCTCTAAACAACGCAATAGCCCTGTACAAGAATTACATACGTCCTATTATGACCTATGCGTGTCCCATCTGGTTAAGTGCCTCAAGAACCAATTTAAACAAAATCCAAATAGTTCAAAATAAATACCTCAGAGCAATCACTCAAGCCCCATGGTTCGTTTCAAATCATCAGTTGCACAAAGAACTAAATATTCCGTACATTAACCCGTTCATTACCAAGATATCCAAAAAAGTCTACTCTTACATCAACCAAATCGACCACCTTTCCCACTTCAACCTCGCCCATACCCCTGATTCCCGTACCAGAGTTAAAAACAGGTTCCCATTCCAAGCTTTCTTAAATATGCAGTCAGAATTCGATAATAAGTAAGGCGCTTCATGAGCTCCCTTACCCTATGTAGCTAGTTTTTAGAATTAAGTTAATTTCTAAGGTTTAATTTAAGCCATCAAAATTCTTATGTAAAAGTACCATTGTACTGATCTAAGTAATTCAAGGCCAATAAAAAGTAAAAAAAAAAAAAAAAAAAAAAAAAATGAGAAAGTTCACATTCATACAAAACGGGACGTTGACACATTTGAAAGGCCTTGTGACCCCAAAACAACAGATTGAAAGATAAAGCGGTACCCTCTGGGAAATTCTGAATGCATCAGGCATCATTGCGTGTGTTATAAAAATCGAATAGTGGAACTGAGGACAGCGTTTCTAAAACGTGTGACACTATCATTAGCACAAGCCTTCATGGGACCGCATATTATCAATTATTCATTACCTTTTTCTTATCCAACGAGTGACTAAAGTGGATGTATACATTGCCATGTGGGTAATTAGTCGCTGATTGTCTGCAAGTCCACAAAACACTTTTCTCCTCGGATATTTTTAAAAACACTAGTAATAAAAAATTCTTGTGAAATGTAAGTAAGTCATTCCTGTGAAATATAGACTAGAAAATTATAAGTAAAGGTGTAAAATAAGTGAACATTTAACTTATACGATAAGTATTACATCAAAGAGAAGAGTAACCGTAGATGAAGTATTTTCGAAGTAATGGCGGACCGTGTAATCGTGTAGTGGAACAATATGTGTTGTGCAGAATTAATGAGTGTACATGTAACTTTTCACCAGTGTGTCAGAATCGGCTGTTTAAAATTATGGGTTTGTGATTGTGTACGTGAACTGACAATTGAGTGAATGCTGTGTGTTGCATTCTTCACTTATGTACCATGGCTGTACAATCGGCTCCTTCGCCGTCGACGTCACGGGTAAAACCGACAAAGGGGGCAAAACAACTGTTCGTTTAAGCCTATTCAATTTAGAATTATTCTGGAAGAATCCGAAATTTGGAATTGATAGATGAAAGTCACTGTTAGATTAAGAAAGAACGACTTTTTCTTTTCATGTAAGAAACGTATACGTTTCATTTTATGAGATATTACTGCATTACTGCATCAATTTGTCGCCTACGTGCAATGCATGTAAGACGCAAAAAAGCGAGATCTGGCGATTTTGTTGGGTGCATTTAATTGCTGAAGAATAAAAAAATGAATTCGTATCGTGAATTCATCGGAACTTATCGACAATAAGTTTTATAATATCTTGTAGAAACAATGTGCTTAGTGCATATAATATCACTGCGTGTGCTATAATGTTGATCCCTGATTGTAAAGAACAAGCCCGTTTCTCCAGTGCATCCATACATTCCGAAGGTGGAAGGATGTTAAATAACGTGTGGATAAATTCGAGATCGCCAACAGCCGGCGTTGACAGCTGGTCACATGACAGCTCTGTGGCACCGCACCACACGCTTCAGCGGAGGGATACATTCCGGTCTATTTACATCCACTTCATTTTCTCGTTGGACAAGAATAGAGAACTGAAAAAAATAATAGAAACCTTCTGAATGAAGCATGTGAAAGTCAAGAGGCAACGAAAAGACCAGAAAGATTCTATTACTGTGAAAAGTCCGGAGATAGAAAATGAATGGGACGTTGTGTCGGGTAGGTAGAAGTGTACATGAAAAACAAAAACGTAATGAGTTGTGACGGAAAATTTAATAAGGTAAACTCTCTAGTTTTCTATATGGATTAAAACTGAATCAATAATGATTTAATGCTAAAAAATATATATTTTGTAAAGGTTTCTACTTCTTACCATTTCTACTAATCCTATTAATTCTTTCTAAAAGTTTCTAACTTCAACATTTATTATCTTCCTTTCCCTTAGTGTAAAGGTTTATAAGAAATTTATGATTTTTTGATATTTTAAATGAAAAAGCGCCGGATCATGGAAGACCCCGCCGTCGGAAATACATCCCAAATATTGACCATAGGTTTCTAGGATTAATGCCACATACAGTAAATAAATTTAGTTGTTAAAAAAGATCAAACCCTTTGTATCTCCATAAACAACTTTGGAGCAGGAAATACTTTGCACTAAGCGCCTAACTCGTCTCCTTCTCCCCCCAAAATTGTTTGAAACAGTGACGCGGTTTCTACCAGAGGTCAATTTACCTTTGAAATATCTGAGGTCACTATGAATCACCCCTTTTCTAATATCGCCCCTTTCTTAACAGTTCGCGCCAAGTGACTGCTGTCATTGAAAAGTACTTCCTTTTTTGATCATTTCTTCAATAATTTTCTTCGGTTATTTTTTGTAATGTTCTACTGAATTTATACATATTTTTAAAATCTTATTTGATGTTTTTCTAACATAATTTTGCAATGTATATGAATAATTAAAATTCAATTGCTGTTGAAGCAATTTACGGAGTAAAAATTATTATCATTTACGTTTGAATTATTATCATTTTTTGCCTTGCATGTAAAAGCCCGTTATTACACGGGAATTACATGTACTACAATCATTATACTGGATAAAATCAAAGAGATTCAGATGAAGACTTACGGTTGATGATACTTGTGCATGGCTACACACAATTGGAACTTTGGGAACAATTGGAGATTTCAGGTTAGATGGTTATGAACACAGAATATGATCCGTATACGAATATATACGGTTCTAGATCTTGTAAGCGTAAAAAACGTCTTTGCGAATAGAAAATTACATTTGAACTGGTGTATACAGTGTTGAAAACATTACGTAGTCAATCTAATTAGAAAAACATTGCGTATCATAGCAATGCGCTTGTTTTCATTATTGCAACTTGGAATCTCTGGTATCAGTTGATGTGCAAGATGCTTGTTGAGTCGCTCGTCAGTGCTCTCCTCTCTCTAGGGTGGGTGAGGGGCGACAAGTCCTTGGAAGGGGATGATATTACTCCTCCCAAAGGGGACAACTTGGGGGAGAAAAATATGCATTTCAAGAAGGATCTCAAGAAGTGTTATTAGTGATAAAAAGGAAAAAATTACCATATGTGAATAATACATCTACTTGTATAAAGCAAAAGTAAAAAGAGAATTGGGGAATTTGAACTCCACAATTAGTGAGTTTTTTAAGTACCATAGGATTAAATGAACTCCAAATTTCATAAAAAAATATTGTCTATATTCTTCCCATTGCTTAAATTTAATGTATAGCAAGAAAAACATGTTTATGCTCTATCCGTAAAATATTTTCTTCGATTTTTAAATTTGTTGCATAGAAAAATAAATTTTAACAATGTATAAAGCTACAGAATTCAAAAGTAATTAAAGAAATAAAAAGAAGTTTTTTTAAATGAAGGCACGAGGGTCAAAGAATTTAAAGGGAAAATGTGTTTACTAAAAATTTTAAAATAACTTTGGAGAATACTCACAATAAAATTTCAGATTACCGGATACTTTTCTTTGAAATTACGTAAGCCCCTTTGTTTCCAGGAGCTACAATTAAGACGCAAAATTTTGTATTACATTGATCATTGACTAAGCATATTTTAAAATTTGTATCTATTGGATAATATCTTTGCACTTAAAGTTTGTTACTGATATTGAGAGCTAATACCACATCGAGTTAAGTTTCACACTATCCGTACGCATACTACCGTAAGAACAGAAAGAAAATTCATTAAAATGAAAAATTTTGTTTAGCATCAAAAACGGTCAGACACTATGTTCAAAAGCGAGGTTTGCTGCTAATGTAACAGTTTTGGAAAAACAAGAATTAAGAGAGTGAATGTATAATTTTGTATAAATTTGAATTAATGATTTTGTATGAGAGCAGAAATTGAGAGAAAACTAATCTGACTTTGGCCTTGTGAGAAGTGTTGATAGTTACGTACGGTACCGAAGACTTCGAAAAAATTCAAAAACAAAGAAATCAAACGAATATTCTCCTGTTGATGCTATGGAACGATAAGAATCTAAATTATTATACAATATTGTATACAAATTTCGCACGCGCACAGAAATTCAAAGGTAACTAACCAGCCAACGGCCATGCGAAAGATTCGTTAGATTCACAGGATCTTGAGAAAAGTACACAACAAAGAATGTTTCAATATTTTTCTGAAAAATGCAAGTATTTGTTTGAGTTTTTCTGTCTATCCTCATACTTTGTCTACTAACAAAATTCTCAAACTCACTGTGTCACTGCTTATAAAGCAACTGACATCAAGCAAAAACAGCAAATTTCCAAGGAGAGACCGCCCATCATTAAAATATTTACTATTCAATTGTTGAATTGTGGAACAAATGCTTTTATCTTGTAGGTGGCAAAAAATTGTTGTACTGTATATACGAATATATTACTCGATGTTATTGCTGTATTACCGAAAACTGGTTTTCTAAAGTATTTGATTGAAGAATGTATAATGTAATTCGTGATATAACAGGGGTTTTCTTTGTTTCTCTTGAGCAGTTTTTGTGATATTGTGTGGAAAACAATTTGTTCTAATTTTACTCCGCAGTATTTTTGTATCTGCAGGCCATCAATATGACTTACTGACCGATGGATAATAAGAAAATGTTCCTTTTGTGGTCCTTTATTCTGGCTGCAAGAGACACATTTACGATATAATTGAGTATGATTATAGGAGCTTTTATTCTTGGAACTCATGAATAGTTGTTTTAAAAAAGAAGAAGATTAGGGCACACGAGGTTAGCAGAGGCTTCAGGAAGGATATATAGACCCTGCCGAGGGCTTGCATGTGGGCCACCCGTTATGCCAGCTGCTTGTTGATCCTGTGAGTCCGACGGCAGAGGAGCGGAAGCGCAAGAGGATCAGCTCTAACGCAAGTGAAGGGCGAGGCCTGGTAGGCGAGGTTGTATGTGTGCTGGTCGCTTCAGGAGAGCTTGAGTGTGTGAGGTGCGTGGTGGGCGTGGCGTGGTTCAACGCAAGCGGCCATAGTAGGGGAGGGTGTAGGGACGCTAGTCGCTTCAAGAGTGCTTGAGTGTGTGAGGTGCTGCGTGGAGAGGCCTGGTAGGCGAGGGCGCAGGCGCGCTGGTTGTTGAAGGTGCGCTTGCGTGTGTGAGGCGTGTGGTGGGCATGGCTCACTCTAAGCGGCCATGGTAGGCGAAGGTGTAGGCGCAGTGGTCGCTTAAGGAACATTTGTGTGTGTGTGAGGTACGTGGGGTGCGTTGCCTTGCTCACCCCAAGGGGACTGGTAGGCGAGGGTGTGGGCGCGTTGGTCGCTTGAATTGCGCTTGAGTGTGTGAGGTGCATGGTGGGCGGGGCGCGGCTCTCCCCAAGAGGCCCAGGGGGTTAAGGGTTAGGCGCGCAGGTCGCTTGAGGAGCGATTGAGTGTGTGGGTGTGTGGTGGGCGTGGCTCACCCCAAGCGGCCCTGGTAGGCGAGAGTGTGCGCGCGCTGGCCGGCGGCTGACGTGCGGCGTACGGGGCCGCGTGGCGCGGACGGGGACGTGGGCGAGAGCGGGGGCGAGGACGAGGGCGAGGGCGTGTTCGGGCGAGGCAGCACGGGGACGCCGCCCGCCAGCGACGCCGATGCCCAGAAGTCTTGCTCCAGCGACGCCGCTGCAGCCGCCGCTGCCGCCGCCGCTCCCCCGCCGCCTGCGGATGCACACCACGGCACTGCACGCCCAACTGCCCATGCTCGGTTAGGGTGAGCCACAAGGAGTTGCACGGAATTTAACTTATTTCAATCATTTCATGACAATATTTAAATTAGTATTATTACATTGTCAACTTCTGGTACTACAACAGCACATAGTTCTTTCGCAATAATATTAGTTTCGGTTCTAATAATTTTTTTGTAACACTTTATTGGTAAAATAGACCTTATACCATTTTATAAGCTTGTGTACTTTGCTCTCTTCGAAAAATAATCGAGTCGGATTTAAAAAATCATTTTTATATTTCTGTCACTATAAAAATGACTTATTTAATGATTTACTTTTTTAAATAGATTTCATTATGTACATAATATTTTTATTCAATATTGAATTATTGCTGTTTTTGAAAACACGTATATTTCTATGAAAATTGGACCAGCGCAACTTTTATAGGCGTTCTTTGTTCTAATGAGGACAAAATTGAAAATAAAATTTTGAGCTGTTTTTGTAAAAGTAATTTACTTTAAATTGCCTATATTTCACACAGTTGTCGCCAATCGATGAGTAAGAACCGGTTTGCTACGCTCTCTAGAAGTGCCCCTGAATTCTGCTGAGTTTTCTGCAATTACTTTGAGTGTTCTAAGTTAACGCTTTGAGTGAACATCGAGTTTTACCCACCGGCTAACCCTCGCACTCAAAGCAAAGCGGATAGCAAAATCATCTTAGACATATCCATATCATTAGTTTTAAGTGTGGATTTTGAAAACTCGGTTTCTAGTAAGTTCCGTGCTAGAGCTGTTTCATGCAAAAAGAAATGGCTCTAAATATGAAAAAACGAATAATGTAAAATAGCTTTCACGTGATCTTATACGTGCATTTATCATTATCCGTACAAAAAGTTCGAAGAAAACATTTGAAGCCGTTTTTTTTTAAAAAATGGCGTTTCAGCGTTTGTGAAAATGTAGAAATTTGAGCTCATTTTCATAGAGAACTTTTGAGTTTTCGAGAAACTATAAGATCTTATTTGAAGCAAGTGCTTTAACAAATTCAATAATGTATACAAATCACCCATAATGTAAATATTAACGATATGAGAGAGATGTCAAAAAATATAATTGTGTGATTTTTGAAGAAACAAAAGAACGGCGTTAATACCATTTTATAGACTACATTTAGCACCTACCAAAACTTCAAAGAAAAAATTTGTAGTGTTTTTTGAGCATCTTTCTTATTTTTTTAATGTTTCCCATATTTCACTCAATATTGCGCGAAAACTGCTCAAATGTTAAAAAATGTACATCATATTTTTTTCATTATCATCATCTAATGATCTAAACGAAAAAACGAATTATTGACCACAAATTTCCTTTGAAGGAAAAATCACTATTTTCAATTTTGTAGTTGTAGGGAGACGCCGAAAATATTTCAACAATTTTCCAAAATTCCGAGTAAACAATGCAAATCTTCCTATTCCAATTTTATAAGTGTATTTTACTATATTCTTACAAGAAATTTAAAGAAAACTATTTGAAGTCACTTTGGAAAAAATTGGAAATGTGGCAGCGGCTTCTTGTAAATTACCTTCAAAAATCAATGATTTTTTCAAAATCGCAGAGCTTCAAGTGAGACCAGATCGATAGGGATTTATTCAGTTTGGAAAAAATCCTACCCGGAGTTGGTTGTATTGTTCACAGCCGACAGACAACCGACAGACTTACAGACGTACACTAAAAAAAACACTTTTCCGGTATTATGGGACTCCAAAACGTCGTTTTTCTGTTGTAATCTCAAAATCGATATTCCGCAGCATAATATAACTTTCTCTATACTACGAATATTATGATTGCAAAATGAATGGGAAAAGAGAAATACAAAAAAGTTTCACATATTTTCAACCCTAGCCCTTATGAAAAGATACAAGTGGGGAGTGTACGTAGGTCATTCAATAATTAACGAGAAATTGGTCTGAAGAAAATAACAGTTGTTAGGACAAGTTTGGTAATTTTAGAACGTCAAGTTAGCATCACAGGATGAGCCCTGACCATTTGAAGGATCCGTATTGTGTTCATAACCTGAAAATTAAGATGAACGATGATAATCCACTTGAAAGTTACACATTGGTGTAAAACCTTCTGCGATTTGTTTTGTACTTGCTGAAGGTGAAAAATTTGCTAATATACTCTAGAATGACTAAAATGTACAGTGAAAGTTGTAAAAACCACGAGAATTTGTACAAGTAAATAGAACAATTCAAAAGTGGTCGAGGCTCAGTGTCTGACAAACAACGTTCTGGCCGCGTTAGGAGGAAAAGTCATATTGACTGTGTTCCAGGACTCTGTAAGTGTGTTTATTTGTGATTACCTCGAAGAACATCGTATTGTAACGAGTATTGCGTCATCTGCCGGCGCCACCATGAACTAGATGGTTCCGGGGTATGCGCGGATTGCGACGTCTGCCGGCGCCCCCGAACTAGATGGTCCCGGAGTGTTCGCGATATTTATTGCAAGTTCCAGAAAATTCTAGGCGGGCGTCAGCCAGTATAAATACGCCGCTGCTGGCGGCTAAGAGTCAGTTTGAAGTGAAAGCTGAGCTGTGAAAAGTGTACATCGCGGTGAATAGTAGTGCAGTGAATCGTGGTCAGTGACGTGAACCGTGGCCAGCGCCGTGAACTGTGGTCAGTGCATCGCACAGTGGTCAGTGCGTTGGACGGTGCTCAGTGCAGTGGACTGTGGTCACTGCATCGTCCAGTGGCCAGTGTGTCGGACAGTGGTCAGTGCAGTGAACTGTGGTCAGTACTTAGGACTGTGTGACACTGCAAAAGATGTGAACAGTGAAAATAAATAATCAAGAGACGTGTAGTGAAAATAAATAAAGAGAATCTGTGCCGTATCAAGAAATAATCAAGTGAAGCTTATCTGTACCAAATCAAGTATTTTTAGCGAATCTTGAAGAAACAAAAGAAAGTTTTTGTTAATTTAATATCTGTGTTTTAATTCACAATATAGATTCATAAGGTATAATAAACAGCCAATTCCGCTCAAATATCCTTTTGAACAAACTGAAGCCAGCCATGAGAGAGAAACATCGTCATCTCTGAGGAGATTTATTTATTTATTTATTTATTTAGTCAAAAAACAGTCAAAACTGTATGTGATGTATTCTCCAGCAAACAACTCAAACTGCTCAACAAAGGCGTGAAATCAACGACCAAATGGGTTTGACGTACTGCCTCATCCTCCTGACAGTCTCGTTTAGGCACCATCTGATTTCCATTTGTTTGGTCGACTGAAGGAGGCATTACGTTGAAAGAAGATCCAGAATAACGAAGATATCAAAAATCGTGGGAATTGTGGGATGACAATTTGTGTGAAATTAGTTCAAATACCAAGATAGAGTTCTTCATAGCCGTTATAAAAGAGCTACTAACCCGTTGGGACAAGTGAATAAATGTTCATGAGGATTATATTGAAAATATGCAAAAATTCTGTTTTGTAAAACGTTTATTATCGTTCAACTTTTTTCTTTAATTATTGAATGCTCCTTGCACGATTTCATGTGAATGACTGATTACAAGGTGACATTTCAAATTCGGGGTCTCAAGCTTTGCTAGTTTTAGCTGTGCTTTCACTGCTTTTCTTTCGTGCGTTCATCACACCTGCGGTTCGCCTTCCCCACGGCTCCGGTGACGTCGCCCTAAGGGAGAGGGGCGCGGTGAGCGAGCGGGGCGGCAGGGCGCGCGGCGCCGCGGGGCGAGGGCGGGCTGTGGAAACGAGGCGGCGGGGGCGGCGCGGAGACGTCGCTCGTGGGCGGCGTCTGCGCCCGCCTCTGCGCCCGCAGCAGCGACCCCGGCGGAACCACGCGCCGACTGGAACAGCGCCTCTGCATGCCCCCACGCCCGCACCTCCACTCCCACGCCCACACCTCCACTCCCTCACCTCCACTTCCACACCTCCACTTCCACACCTCCACTCCCACACACTCCACACCTTCACACTCCACTCCCACCTCCACTCCCACACCTCCACTCCCAAACCTCCCCCCACCTCCACACACCTACCCTCCACACCTCCACTCTCAAACCTCCACTCCCACACCTCCACTCCCACACTCCCCACCTCTACTCCCACACCTCCAGTCCCACACTTCCACTCCCACACTCCCTCCACTCCACTCCAAACCTCCACTCTCCTCCACTCCCACACCTCCACTCCCACACCTCCCTCCCACACTCCACTCCCAAACCTCCACTCCCACTCCCACACCTCCACTCCCACACCTCCACTCCCACACCCCACTCCCACCCTCCACTCCACACCTCCACTCCCACACCTACCATCCCACACCTCCACACTCAAACCTCCACTCCCACACCTCCACTCCCACACCTCCACTCCCACACCTCCTCCCACCTCCAGTCCACACTCCTCCCACACTCCCACACCTCCACTCCCCCCACTCCCACACCTCCACTCCCACCTCCACTCCCACACCTCCACTCCCACACACTCCCACACCCACCCCACACCTCTACTCCCACACCTCCACTCCCACACCTCCACTCCCACACCTCCACTCCCACACACCTCCACTCTCCACACCCCACTCCCACACCCACTCCACACCTCCACTCCCACACCTCCACTCCACTCCCACACCTCCACTCCCACACCTCCACTCCCACACCTCCACTCCCACACCTCCACTCCCACACCTCCACTCCCACCTCCACTCCAACACAACACCCCACTCCCACACCTCTACTCCCACACGTCCACTCCCACACCACTCCCACACCTCCACCCCGACACCTCTACTCCCACACCTCCACTCCCACACTCCACTCCCACACCTCACTCCCACACCTCCCCACACCTCCACTCCCACACCTCCTCCCACACCTCCTCCACTCCCACACCTCCACTCCCACACCTCCATTCCCTCACCTCACCCCACACCTCCACTCCCACACCTCCTCTCCCACACCTCTCCCACACCTCCTCCCTCCACACCTCCTCTCCTCCCTCCCACACCTCCTCTCCACACCTCCACTCCCACACCTCCATTCCCTCAGCTCCACTCCCACACCTCTAGTCCCACACCTCCACTCCCACACCTCCACTCCCACACTCCCACACCTCCTCCCCACACCACTCCCACACCTCCACTCCCACACCTCCACTCCCCACACCTCCTCCCACCCACTCCCACACCTCCACTCCCACACTCCCACACCCACACTTCCACTCCCACACCTCCATTCCCACACCTCCACTCCCTCACCTCCACTCCCACACCTCCACTCCCACACCTCCACTCCCACACCTCCACTCCCACATCTTCCCTCCCACACCTCCTCCCACACCACTTCCACACCGCCATTCCCACACCTTCACTTCGCCGCCTCCATTTCCAATTGTAAACTCCTGCATCCCCACTCCCACTTCTGCATCCCACTACTCACACCTCCACTCGTACACGACCACTCTTACATCTCATATCAAAATAGATCACGACGATCTTGTCAAGAATGATCTTATCAAGAAAGATCAAAGTTTTCCTTCTGACAAATTCTAAAAGTAAGTAATGGCTCTTATGTGCCACCAGCCTTGTCAGAAAAGACAAACATTTACGATTTGTCGTCAAATCTTATTTCTTAAAGTCAAAATTTACGTGGAAGAGAGAAGTCATAGCCCTAGTTCTTTGCAGTATCACTGTCTTCGGACAACCAACTGTCTCTCAACAACCAACTGACCTACATTTGTGAAATTTTTGAAAAAAACAAACAAAATAACGCACCAAAGTGAACTTTACGTCGTATTGAATAGTTCAATTAGCACTATCCTTTTAAACATTTTGAAGAAAACATTTTGGAGGAAATGGGGTTTGAGCGTTTCTGAAAATGCGACATTTTGTGCTCATTTTCACATAAAACTGAGAGACATACGGACCGACGGACAGACGGACGTACAGACGGATGGACAGACGGACGGACAGACACACATTTTGAAAAAACACATTTTTTTGTATCAGGGGACCCCAAAACGTGTATTTCCGTTGAAATCTCGAAATCGATTTTCCGCAGCATTATATAACTTTCTCTATGCTATGTATTTTACTCTGTATATTCGTATATATACGAGAAAGTAAAAATAATAACTTCATGTGTTAGAAGTTCTAAGAAATTCTGCAAAATGCAGAATCGAAAACTAAGAAATTATCTACGCTAACTCAGATCGATAGAACACCATACAAGACTAAACCCCAAGACGCCGATTCATTTCATAACCGTACAGTTACCATACCCACTTATCAGAAAAGTAAAAAAGAATATTCCTGAATTATGAACTAATAGTTTGTTATGGAATATTTTTAGCTTTTTTTATTTCATGAGTTTTTCTTCGGTGGGGATGCTGACTAAACGTTAAGTTAGTGCACCCACTCTCATACTTTTTTATTTTGTGCATCAGTTCAAAATTTTTAAATTTGGGTCTAAATTAGTTCAAAATTCTGGAATATTCTTTTTTAATTTTGTGATAAGTGGGTATGCTAACTATACTGACATATTAATTTCTGTTACGAAGTTCTGTGCGATGAGTCGCCAAGCAGCGCATCACTCTCGCTCACGGTCTCTCGAGTAGCTTTCTGCGGTGTGCAAGGGGAGTATGTACGTGAACTTTGGACTGTGGCAACAGCACCAGCGTTACCGTCGACCGTAGCAGGCCCTGTCGCCGCGCCGTTTTCACGCCCCAGTGCCAATCATCTTCCTGTCAGCGCAACCCTCGAACACTTACAGTTCACTGCCCGTTCTCGTACAGGGCCCTCTCTACACTCTCACCAGCTCAACCCCTTTCGCCTGGGCTGCCTTTTCCACTCCCACCGCCCCTTCGCCCCCGCCCTCGGCCCCGCCCGCGCCCCCGCTATCAGATCTTCCCCGGCCCGCTCCGGCCGCGCCTCCGCGTTGATTAATCGCCATTTGCTTATCGGCCATCGCGCGGGGGGGGGGGCGGGTGAGTGACGGCCGCTGCCGGGGCGCGCGCCTCCCAACGCCAAGACAATTGACGCGAGGCTGCGCGCCCACGCATCCCTCGCGTCGCAGGCGCCGTCTTCCTCAACAGAGCTTCACTTCTTCTAGCGTTCATACACTTTAGCAAATTAGACTACATACGCGTTCTTGCCATAGAATATTCCAAAATAGGAAAATTGCTATGAAGGCCATCTAGAAATATTTGGTGATAATGGACAAAGGTTAGGTCTGCCAGTGGACAGAGGGAGAAAGCTGTCAGCGAGTCTACAGAGCACACGCGAGCGCCACTTGTCTGTCACCTTTACTCGTCCACTACGATGGCTTCCCAATGTGGCTACGGGCCCGCGCGTCAAAGACGGCTATGTATGCATAGAGCCGCTAAGGGTCGATGGTCCTCAGTGGTGTGAAGGAGTGGGGGGGGTAGCTGATTCATGTTGCTTCAGGGAGTCACAGGCTCTGGTACAACTGAGGGCGGAGACGTGAATATACCCTAATGGATGTTGACGTTCAGCCCAATGATGATGATGATGATAATGACTAGTGGTGCTAAAACATCACGTACTTTCTCCTCCGTATTTTCACGCGAAAGTATGCGAAAAATAGTCATATTTTTGAAAAACTTTTCATGATCTTATTTCAAAATCTATCTTTAGGGAACTGATTTTTGGGGGGGGGGTGAAATCTCTGTCTTTATAATATTTTAGTTGAAGGACGACACCGAAACAAATTTCAACTTTTGCAATTTTCGAAAAAACTGAGGTTTCAATGAACATGATACCTATACCAATATCTCTAACGCCTTTTTTACTATCTAATAACAAAATTTAATAAAAAACGATGGAATCGCTTTTTTGAAAACTTTGAAAATGTCCCAGGGGATTCATGAAAAGTACCCCCCAAAATTGAAATATCGGTTTCAAATCCAAATGACCGCAACATCAACTAGATGGGTTGAGGAATACCAATTTTGGAGAAGATCGGATGAACCGTTTAGCCGCTAGCGTTGTTCACAGACGGACAGACGAACGGACGGACAGACGTTTAGAATGCGTCTTTTCTCTTTAGGCGCAAGAAAAATATAAAATATTTTGAGTTTTGTTTGATTCAACAACGAACTAGTACACCGTAAAGTTTTGTATGCACCACGGGCGTTACTAGATGTTTTTGCCCCTCATGCGACTTCCAAACCCTCGGGTCTGAGGCCCTCGGGATTAGAAGTCGACCTCGGGGCAGAACCATCTACTTAACGCCATTAAATAACTATTAAAATATGGCATAAGTATTTTGGGCATTTACTATACTTCAGCTTCTTTTCGCGGGGATACAGATCGCAATGTATGCTTTTTTGAAATGTTAGTTTCTTGCAATGTTACCGCGATTCCACCCATAACTGTTTTCTACATCGATCAGTTTTCTGTAGGCAGGCCTTGCTTGTAGAGAACACTCGAGTTTGCACCCGTGGAGACGGTTTGGAATTGTTTTGTAAAGTACCGATAAGCTTTGAAAGTCTAAACCAGAGGTTTTCAACGGGGTCAACAACGACCCCTTGGGGGTCGATGAAATTTTCAAGGGGGCCCATAATGATTAAGGGGTCGATTGGGGGTAAATAGGCGAATATGAACCTGATCAGGATATTCAGGATCCCAATGATTGCAAAAAAATATTAACGAACTTAATTAACTGTTTTCAGATATAAAGCGACAAAATGTATGATAATAAATTACAAAATCGCTCTTCTTTTGTATCTATCATACATTCTTAAGAATTCGGGCGTTTAGAAAACTGAAGAATTTATAACAATACATTCACGACAATACTCTATCGCGCAAGAAAATACTCTCCGCAATATGTACTGTAGAAATGTAAGGTCCTGTTCTTAAAAAAAACACGAAACATTTTATAACAATTTAATTTCAATGAAGATTAAAAACGGACGTACTCAAAAGCGAAGGCATCTTCAATTTTTGAAAAATAGATATATTTACGAGAATATGTTGTCTTTATGACCTTTACGTGCAAATCTTTGTCATGACTATATGTGCCACATGTTATAGAGAAAACGTAAGAGGGTGAATGAAGCAAAGGGGATCGATGAATGAAAAGGTTTGGCAATCTAAACTACCATTAGTGCTTAAGACAGAAACTAATAAGAAAAACGATGTGACGGTCACACGCGACAGCGTGAGGGCAAATGCTGACCTGGGCGGGCGGGGTGGGCGCGTGTGCGAGAAGGGCGCGGGCGATGGGAAGCGCGCCGGCGACGCCCCCGCCCCCGCCCCCGCGGCCTGCACGCGCGGGCTCGCCATCGCAGCGCTCCTCCTCAGCCCTCGCGTCGCAGCGCGTCGCGTCGCGCCGCGACCGCGCCCCTTTGTCGCCCCGCCCCCACCTCGCTCCGGCTCCACACGCCAGACATAGTCCTTCCTGGGGTGTCCATTTCTCATTTCTCCCTATCGATGTAGTCTTCATTATTCAACCCTCTCTTTTCACCGTTGCCTCTTCTACTCCTCCCCATGAAAGTCTAGGTACCAACTACAACAGAGCAACGAGGCAACTAAGGTGCCTCCTAAAAGATTTAAACAGCAACAGGTTTCAAGATTTCATAACCAACCTCACCCCAACAGAAGATACTAATTACTCTCTATTTAAAGGCCCCAGGAAGCTGAAACAACCGGTCAAACCAAATCCCCCAAGCAGGGATGAAAAGATGTGCTTGGCGAGAAACCCCACAGAGAAAGCATCTACCTTTGCCAAATTCTTCGCTAATGTATTCCAGACTCATCCCTTTTCAAATACAAACCAAGATCAACAAATCCGGGATTACCTTAACTTCCCAAGTCAAATGACGCTTCCAATTGCACACTTTACTCCCAGAGAAATTACTAAAACCATTGACGCCTTATCAAGCAAAAAAGCTCCTGGCTATGACCTAATCACAACACCTCTTCTCAAAGAACTACCACGAAAAGGCAAGACTATATCAACAGTATTCTACGAAAAGGGCAAAACCAGGAACATTGGAAAGTAGCCCAAATTGAAGTTTTTCTCAAGCCTGGGAAACCTCCACATGAACTTTCATGTTACCGTCCCATCAGTATACTTCCAATTCTATCCAAAGTGTTTGGTTATTCAACGAAATGGCGAGAAAAAAGTGAAAATATAGTTTTATACCAGTAGTGCATTATCTATAAATCATTTCAAGGGGAGAATCAATTACCATTCGGACTACTCCTTAAAAAAAACGAAACACTTTTTAAGAATGTGCTACATTTCTTTTTGAAATGACGTCTTCTTAAATTTAATGGGAAAATTCCTTTGGAATGTAATAAAATAAGTTTGAGGTAATTACTGTGAATGAATTGTGTAAGGATTGGCACCGGTGGAGGGAGAACATGGATTTCAGGCTCCCATGGATCCCTTACGTGCTAACCTCAACAATAACTTTTTTCAATCATTTTATTATTTTGAATGGTATACATGGTTCAGTTTTACAATACAAACTTTTTCACATGTTTTTGATGCTTATGATCTATTTTAAAAAACTAAACTATTATTACTTTACAGTTATTACTTAGGGAGAGGAAACCCACTGGGCACCTCACAAAGGATCATCTAAATCTGAAAATTGGATGTAAAAAACGTGTTTGGGAAATCTATTTTTTATTCTGGTAGGGTTTATGGGTGCTTTGCCTAGATTGTATTGAGATATTTGTGTAATTGTTGACATATTATTGTAAAAATTATGGGATAACTTTGTGATGTGGTGTATGATAGGTTTTATTTGAATTTCTTTAGGAAGTTGTTTGTTTGAAATGAACCAGGGTGCTTTGGTTATTGTTCGTAGGAATTTGTTCTGTATGACCTGTATTTTATGTATATTAGTATTTGCTGCATTGATCCAGACAGGGCAAGCATAGAGCATTAAGGATCTAATTATGGATGTATATATGAGTTTGGCATTTTCTATTGTTATTTTACTATGGTTGTTTATGAATGGTTTTAAGTGAAATAATTTGACTTTTGTTTGTTGTGTTTTAATGTTTATATGTTCTTTCCAGTTAAGTTTAGTGTCTAGATGCAGACCTAGATATTTCACTGTTTTGTTTTGTGGAGTCCAAGGAATGATGTTATTGTGCAGTGTGAGAGGTGGTGGTGTTGATATTGTTTTTAGAGAAAATATTTTTGCTGTTGACGTAGATTGGTTTAGTTTAATTTTCCATTTGTGTGACCATGAATCTATTAGATTTAGATGTTGCTGTAATGTGTTTCTTATTGTGTCTAGTGATATGTTTGAGCAATACAATGCTGTATCATCTGCAAATTGTGCTGTTTTGACTGTGTTGGATGTAGGGATGTCAGCTGTGTAAAGATTAAATAGCACCGGTGATAAAGGGGAGCCCTGAGGAAGTCCAGCATATATTGGTTTGGGGTTTGAGAGATGATTATTTACTGACACTGAAAAGGTTCTATTGCTTATGAAGCTATTGATGATGTTGGTTAGGTATTTGGGTGTGCCATTGATTCTTAGTTTGTACATGAGACCTTGATGCCATACTCTGTCGTATGCTTGGGAAATATCTAGAAAGGTTGATATAGTAAGTAGTTTTCTTTGGAATGCTGTATGGATATGTTCTGTGATTCTTAATAATTGATGTGTGGTTGATAACTTTTCTGTGAATCCAAATTGGTGTCTGGGAATGATGTCATTTTTATTGAGGTAATTACTAAGTCTTTTCTGAATAAGTTTCTCAAGAATTTTTGATGAAGGTAACAGGCTGATTGGTCAATAATTTTCTACATTCGATGGATGTTTGTTAGGTTTTGGAATGGGTATTACTATTGAGTGTTTCCATAATAATGGGAAGTAACCTGTTCTTAATGAAGAGTTATAAATATTATTTAAGAATGCTATGGCTTGATGTGGCAGATTTTTTAGGATTTTGTTGTTTATCCGTCATATCCTGGAGCCTTCTTTTTAGGGAGTGTTTTTATTATGTTTGTTATTTCCTGAGGAGATATGAATGTAATTCTGGAGGGTACATTATAATTAGGAGCTGTTGCTATCTGTGTGATTTTTTGGTGTTGAATGTGTGGGAGTGAGTCGTTTGGTTTGAATGTATCTGCAAAATGATTTGCTAGTGTTTCAGCTTTTTCAAAGGGTGAGAATTTTTTCCCTGTGTTGGTATTAAGTGGCGAAATGGTATTTTTTTCTTTAGTATTTTATTTTTAAATTGCCACAGTGTATTGTTACTTGAGCTTAATGTTTGAATCATGGTGTTGTATTGTTGCTGTTTGTGCGTGAAAAGTGTTTTTTTGGTAATATATGTTAATAGATTAAGTTCCTTTTTAATTTCAGGGCGTCTAGTGTAATACATAATCTTCTTGTTTTATTCTTTATGTGAATTAGATTTCTAATGCTTTTGGGTAGTTCATTGTTTTTTTTTCTGTGTTTTTGCAGGTGATTTATTTGGTTTACTATTCTCTAGTTCTCTTAATATTATGTTATTGAGTATTGTGATTGCTTGATCTATTTCTAGAGGGGTACTTAATATTTTGAACTTTGGGATGTTTGTTTTAACATTATTTTTAAATATTTGCCAATTAATTTTGTGAGTATTGAGTTGTGGAGTGGGTGAATGTGTGGGGAGTGACTGTTGTGTAGTGATTATTACTGGTAGATGGTCTGAGTCCATTTCATGGTGTACTGTGGAGAAAAACTTTTGTTGTATATTCAACAATAATTTAAGAGCCGCCACGGCCCAAAAGCTGCCTTATCCCATCCAAACCTTAATCATTTTCTCCGCTTATTCACTAATCTTCCTCGAGGCAATAATAAAATAACCCAATACTCGCTCACCCTTTCAGTCCCATACAATTTGGTAATACTTGTATATTTTTGATTTTATACAAGAGTCCTGAGTGCCACACTTTGTCAAAAGCTTTTACGACGTCCAAAAAGACGCCAGAACAATAGTTTTTCTCCAGCGATTCATTGTTTACATTTACTATTCTGTGGATTTGTTCAGCATGTTGCAGCGTAAAGCTGCATGTTTCAACCTAAAGTCGAATTGGTAGTCTGAAATTATATTGTTTTCTGATATTATCGGAAGTATCCGCTTGAGGAAAAGCTTTTCAAAGACTTTTGACAAGATCGGTAATAATCTTATAAGATGATACTTCGTAAATAAGTTTACCTTGACTTTGGTATGACAATTTGACTGTATTTCCATTGAGAGGGAAAATGTCCAACTGTAATGATGGTGTTGAAAATTGAAGTTACCAACGTTAGTGATTTTTTGACAGGTTTCTTAGAACAACGCCGGTGATGAGATCGAAGCCAGGTGCTTTATGAGGCTAAATCTGTTTTATTGCATATTATTGTATTGTCTTGAAATGCTTTATTGGTAGCTACATTTAATATGGTGCATTAATGAACTGAATATTTTTTTTCTTTTTTGTTCTTCAAACGGTTGAAAAACATTCACAACATGTTTCGCAAATACTGTTGCTTTTTCGAGATTAGTTCTAGCCTGATTACCATGTTTATCAAGTATAGGCGGTACAGGTTTGATTGATCGTTTAATGCGTTTGCTGGCTTTCCATAGAGAGTAGTCAGTGTCTTTGGTTGGTAACAGTCTTTCGAAATACTTCTTAGTTAATCTGTATGTAGGTCTTGAAGAAATCTTTTAATATCTTGCGCTGTCCTGTTGAAGTGTCGTTTATCGTTTGGATCGTGTGTGGTTTGCCAAACTTTTTTAAGTCGCCTCTATTTTCGTTTCATCTCATCAACTATTTTGAGATATTTGCAAGTAGCTGTTTATTAAGTTTCTGGTGTAGCATACCATGCTGCTTGTTGAATACTTGTAGTTAAAAATTCAACTGCTTCATCTATATCGAATTCATTTTTTAGAGGAACGTTTGCAATAATATTTATATTCAGCCATTCTCGAAAGTCACTCCAATTTGTTTTTGTATTGGAAATACTAGATTTAAAATTGTTTTCTGTTATATGAGAGCAAATAGTTAATATCACTGGAGAGTGATCGGAGGACAATTCTAGAAAATTTTCAATTGATGTAAAGCAATGATTTGTTCTTTTCATAATAAGTAAATCAAGTAAATTTGGCAGGTTGTTACGGTCGGTTGGCCAGTACGTTGGTTCTCCTGTCGATAGTGGTTCTGCGTTGAGTGATGTGTCTACGATGAGCAGTGTTTTTCCTCGTAAAGTCGACAACCTTGACCCCCACTGCATATGTTTTGCGTCGAAGTCATCTCCAGAGATGAATCTTGCACCAAACGTATCTAAATATTCTTTGTACGTGTCTTCCGTTATTTTATGTTTTGGAGGGCTATAGACAGCTGACACTGTCAATGAACCGAAGCTGTCATAAACTAGTACAGATGTGGCTTGCAAGTAATCATTTTCAAAATTCGATTTCACGGAATGCTGTATGTTTCTTCTTCTTCTTGTTATTATTATTATTGCCGTACCTCCATGGGCTGTGCCGTCTAGGTGTTTCGTATCATATATTTCATAGTTAAATGGTTTAAAGAATTTTTTTCTGTAAAGTGAGTTTATGAGATGAGCATTATGACAATGTTTTCGTTTTGCGAGATATTAATAATTTCTCTGCAATGTTCTGCTAATCCATTGGCATTCCATACAATAATAAGAAATGTCTTAATGATTTGCTTATTACTGTGGTCATGCGGTTTATTAGGTTGGAAATTTGTTGGCTTCACCAACCAATCCCATTAACAATCCCATAGATTTCACCACTCAAATAGTCAACAATATCTCTCAAGTCATGGCAATATTAGTTCCGCAACTTCAATCTTTAATAAATTCAATAATCTCCTCGTTATTACCCAATGGCTCTAAATAAATTAAGCGGTCTAACACTCCTCAATTGGAACTGCAATGGAACTGAAAAACAGTTTGACCATTTTTCTCATTTCTTGCGTTCAAATAAGATCGATATTGCCTAGCTAACTGAAACTCATCTCTGCCCCTCCTCAAAATGCAAGCTAAAAATCTCGGGATACGTATCCTACAGAAATGGCCGGCTATGCGACAAAGTTGCAGATGGAGTAGCAATTTTAATCCACAAACGAATTGCACATTGCAGTTTAAATACTCCCTTATCAGAAAAATTAGAAACGATAGGAATCAAATTAACTCGGGCAAATCAACTCGACGTTCACGTAATTGCGGCGTATAGGCCTCCCAAGTAGACCATTCCCAACCGACCTCTTAAAACAGCTACTTTCTTTGCAAATTCCAATAATAATTAGTGGTGACCTTAACGCAAAACACAAGTTGTGGGTCTGTAACACCACCTCGCCCCAAGGCAAAAAGCTCCTCCAAATCGCAACGGAAAATGACTGTACAGTAAATGCACCTACATCCCCCACCTATTACCCAACACACGCCAACGTTAAACCCGACATACTAGATGTAACTTTAGCTAAAAATATTAACCTCCCGATAATACAAAGCCCTCAACCAGAATTAAACTCCGATCACACACCGGTAATAATAACTTTCAACATAAAATACCCGTTACACGAAGACCACGCATCGTCACAGGCACAATTAATTGGCAAAATTCCGAGAATACTTGTCCCTCCACCTGTCAGTACCTAAAAATCTAACTAATAACATAAGAATAGAAACCGAAATTGAACACTTTACCTCACTCATCCACAACGCAATTAAAGAAACGCAAACACCTGTCTCAAGAACTGGCTTCAAGAAACTTAACATCCCAAACAAACTTCTGAAAATGATTGCCACCAAACGCCAACTAAGACGCAAATGGCAGAGGCTCAGGCTCCCTCACTTAAAGAACAAATAAACAACTTTGGCCATCAAATAAACAAAAAACTCGAAAAGGTTAGATTCACAACATTTCAGAAATCTATTAGTCAAATTACTCCAGCTTCACATAACCAGTGGTCAATAATTAGGCATTTAACTGAAGAAAAAACTAACATCCCAACAATTAAATCAGGAAATAGCGAAGCCATAACTGACAGAGAAAAAACCCGAGCATTTCCAACACACTACTCCACGGCATTCAGCCCTAATATATCTTTTGACACGGAATTTAGAAATAAAGTCGAAAATGAAATCAACAAAGATTGGTACACATGCTTACGTCCAAAGAAATCCTCAGGTCACGATCAAATTCCAAACTTCATTATAAAAGAACTCCCACATCAGGGTATTAGTGTTTTAACAGCAATTTTTAACGCATGTTTAAGGCTGGGTTACTTCCCACAGCAATGGAAGCATGATGAAATAATTCCGGTCTCCAAACCAGGAAAGGATCATAAACTAATTTCAAATTACAGACCCATTAGCTTAATTCCTTCAATCAGCAAAAATTTTCGCAAAACTCATACTAACTAGACTAACAAAATACCTCAGCGAAATTAACGCAATTCCCAACATCCAATTCGGATTCAAAGAAAAGTATTCCTCAACCCTCCAACTTCTCAGACTTACAATCCATATAGCAAATTCCTTCCAAAACAAAAAATACACTCTCGCAGCTTTTCTAGCCTTCGACCGTATCTGGCATGCAGGTTTACTACACAAACTCAAGATATTGGGCACATCTTCATTTCTTTTTCAAATAATGCAAAGCTTCATCCTAGGTCGAACGTTTACAGTATGGATAAACAACACAGCTTCTAATATTGAAAATATTTCTGCAGGGGTACCGCAAGGATCATCGCTTTCTCCTCTGCTATACAACCTATACACAGCAGATTTCCCCTCACCAGAATAATCGCAAATGGTCACCTTCGCTGATGACACCACCCTATTCATTTCTCCCAGCAAATGCGAACGAGGAACAAAGCTTCTACAGAAAGATCTTACAAAATTTGTAACTTGGGCTCAGAAATGGAGAATAGCTCTAAATGCATCTAAAACAGTTTGCAAAGTCTTTGCACTAAGAAAAATACCCACCTTACCACCACTAAATATTAAAAACACTCCAGTACCCTGGACAGAAAAATCTAAAGCAATCAGATACCTCGGCTTACATTTTGATACAAAGTTAACATGGAAATAACATATAATTAAAATAGAAAAATCCACAAAACAAAAAATTGGCAAACTATACCCGCTCATCAACAAAAAGTCTCATTTGAAAACAGAAACTGCCCTATCAATATATAAATCTATTGTAAAACCATCAATGTTATACGCATGTGCGGTTTGGGGAGGAGTCTCCAAGTCATCACTCAAAAAATTACAAACTATTCAGAACAAATTCCTTCGACTGGCAATAAAAGTTCCTTGGTATATTACTAACAAGCAAATTCATCATAAATTAAAAATTCCTCCACTATCTGAATTTCTATCTAAACTTTCTAACACTTTTTAAGTAACCTAAGCCAATGTCCAAGCACAAACATCTTCAATCTCAATAGAAATGGCCCAACAAACCCTAGAATTAAATCTAAATTTCCCAAAGATGTTTTCCTTCCACCCTAATGAAAGTCTGTATGTAAATCTGACGGCTTGGGGAAATTAACACCTCCCATGCACAAGACCAATCCCATCATGATAATAATAGTAGTTGTAAATAAAAGTAATTGTAAGAACCAGTGTTATTTCTTTTGTATTGTAAATTATTAAATTATATTCTAATTGGTTTTCTTTATTTTTTAATGCTCTAGTTTCATTAGAAAAGTGTGCATATAACATGTAAACTTGTCAACAAAATAATGTAAAGCAGCAACCCGCTGCTGATCTTATTGGGAAAACAAATTTTTATGAAAAGTTTCTTGAGCTGTTGATATTAGTTGTGCAATTTCAGCATTGGTATTATAATTTATAATTTGATAGGCTGGATGTTTCTTGGCTACGCGGGACCAAGTGCGTTGTGGCATTTCACGAGGTACTTGAAGGTTTGTTGCTTCGGTGGTTTGAATGTGAAAGATTCGAGTTTCGTGCTTTCTGGGGATATTTACTTTGTCTTATTTCTTGGTAGACTTCGCATCCCTTGTAGATTACTGGGTGGTTTTGCTCTCATAGAGTGCATTTAGGTAGGTATTTTCTCCTTTAATAAACTTCAGTCGGATGACTTTCTCCACATTTCACGCAGCGATGTTTTCGATGGCAGTATGTCTTTGTATGTCCTTATTCTAGACAAATTTTGCTTTGTACAATTTCTTTCCTCTTTTGATGTGGTTCTATTTTAATTTTGCAGTTCAGGGAACTTTCTATGTTGTAAATATTTTTATTATTGTTGCTAGGTTGTAGATCTGTGAAGAAGAGAGAGCGTGGTGCTTTTGTTATTCTGTGTTTGATATTGTAAATTTGACGAACTTTGTGGCCGTAGCTTTCAATTTCCTCTTTCAATTCTTTAATCTGCATTTGCGTGAATTTGTTTAAGCACAACTTTAAAAGAACGCTCGTCTTTGAGCTGATACGTATGAAACTGTAATTTTTTTATTTTCAAAAATTTTATGAACATTCTATAAGAGTCAATTGTACTTAATATGACTTTGATACTGTCAGTAATTTGTAGCTTTATTCCTCGTTTTTTAATACTTCTTCAATGCAGTTTTTAAAATGTTTATGTCTTTTATTCCTGGTAGAAAGAGGGGTGGAATTTTATAACCATTGGTTCGTTCGTTGTATTCAGGTGTTTCCATTGCGTTACCTGGTTCTTTCGAAGAGAGAGGTTCGAATTTGTTGTAATTTGTAATACTTTCTGGAACTGACACTTTCTTTAGAGCTCTTTGTGACGGTTCACCGTTTTTCGTTTCCACCGTCTCGGTACGACTTCTTGTCCCTCCGGAGTGTTATCGCACGTTTCTTCAACTGATGACATTGTTCATACATCTGTTTGACTATTGGCTTCTTGTGCCAAACTATCGACCTTCTGACAATCCGTATCTGTAATGCTTGCTGATAACGGAAACTGTGGTTGCTGCGTCAGGAATAGCTGTAGTTGATCTAGCTGTTGCTGTTGTGACTGCAGCGGGTGTTGCTGTTCTTGCTATTGTTGCTGTTACTATTCAATAGCCCTTTGGTGATACTTATATAAACTGTTCGGTATCGGCAAGGTTCTGCTCACTGCTTTCATTGCTGCTGCTATGCTCTGTCCGAGGTCAGAGCATGTTATTTTACTTACACTAATGTTTCACAGAACACTTTCAGGAGACGTCCTATTCTGACACAAATAATGTTTATTGGTTAATATAATAACACTTGTTTTTGGATTAAAATTGAAACTGTTTACACAGACAAAGCAATCATTCACAAATTTGCAGTAAATAGTTTCAATTTCCGTGCACTTTCTGAAAACTACACCGAAATTATTCACAATCACACTAAATAGAGCAACCAACTCTACACTTCGTTCACTCTGATCTCGCTTATCTTCTGCTCGTACCAATACGAACAAGGTAAGCCCTGTGGAGCAGGGGCCGAGACCGTTCACCTCCGGTGCCAGACGAGAACTAGATTTAAGGAGGAACATGCGAGAAATTGTGGAAAACATGTAACAAAAAATGTGGGGAACATGTTGGGAAACGTGCGTAGAAGACGATATTGTCCAAATTTGTATTTCATTTTAGCTCTGCAAACCCTGGAGCAGTGTCCTTGGCACATTAATTATTTACCGATGAGAAAATAATACGGAGGTAAGAGGGAGAATTGGGGGAGGGGTATGCCACCCGCAACGCACTGGCGCAAAGCCTGCTCACTGGTACGTGACGTCACTAAGATGGCGGCGTAGGTAGTCATGAGATAGCGCGGCGACCGCGTGGCTGGATTAGGCGCAACCATGTTGTTTTCAGTTTAACTCTCCTGGTGCGGTCCATGTGTTCGAAGCAGTTCGGAGTGTATTTACGTAGTGTATTCTACTGCCGCCTCGATAAGGCTTTTAGATGTGTACTTGCGATGTGTCTCGAAACTACATGTGTTTGGTTTTCCAAAAGACCCTCATATGCAGAAGAAATGGATTGCTGCAATTCACAGAGACTTTGTTCCTTTCAAATCCTCGAACGTAAGGCTATGGATCAGATCCATTTGTTATACTGATTATTTATGCAAAGCATACATTTTACTTAAGTTGGTAAGGATTTTAAAATTATTTATTAATACTGGCAATGTTCTATCATGAAACTACGTTGTTTGCAGTTATATCTTACAATTCTTACTTATAGTATGATGCTGAATTTGCAATAATTTTCTATATTTTGTAAATTGAATAGCGATAGTAAAAACTTAATGTAGTAGTTAAATAATCTTACAATAGTAGCACTTCAGTTATAGCACTCAATTCTAATATTCAGTTATGTGTAAGAAATTCATAACCTCAAAATGAATCTTAAAGAGATTTCCTGTAACTTGTATGAATAAGTTACTAAAATAAAACAATAATTTATGTTAAAAGAATTACTTTAGGTAAGCATCGAAACAAAAGTCTCAGTGTGCATGAACTAATTTCAAATTAAAAACAAATTATATTTGTTGTATGATTAAATTGATTTAAATGTGAAAATTAGATCAAACATATTAATATTATCAAACAAATTATAGAAAATGGAATATTTTCCAGTAAATTCATCATTGTTGTACTGTAAATAAATGGGTTTAATTATTGTAAAGAAATATGTTTAATAAAAAGCATGTTCTCAAAACAATAGTTTTAATCATACACTCATGTATTCTATTAAAAGAGTAAACATTTGGTTTCCTGGCATAAGTATTGAAGAAAATGTGAGAGAGTGGAAGGGGTGACGGTTTCCAATGACTTCTTGTAATAAAGATTTCTTCAAAAGTCCCCATTCGAAGAATTGTTTGTTGGGCCACTTTCTTAAAGTATTTTTTAAAAATTCGTTGCGTCGTTGTTGATGCAACGCGTCTCTTAACCCTTGTTGGGCGTTGAGCGCTTTCTTCGGGAGTAATCGTCCGTTACTGAGCGTACTATACTTCATAATTACTATGTCAAGTCTCGTCACGTCGCAGTCAGTCAGTGCCTTTTATCCCTTCGGCCAGGGGCTCGACGCCGTTAGATACCGGGGTTCCTGGCCGGTCACCCAACTAGGAACTCGCGAGTCTCGAATTCGCTTAACCTTCGTGACTTCACGGAGCGTAGAAAACGAATTCGGCTAACGACGCCGGTGTGTGAGAGAGAAGTAATTCAGGGCGCTTGATAGTCATTCAGCTAATAATTTAATCAAACATTTAAGCTATAAATGTATATTTTGTAAGTTTTGTAAAAAGAAAATTATTTATTATCAAACATCTCATAAAATTGAATATTTTCTAGTAAATTAATCAGTTGTATTGTCATTGTATTGTGGAGGTTTAATGAACTGTATTGAAAACAAATGTTTAATACAATAATTGTTGTTAAAAGAATTTTTATCATGCATGGATGTTTTTTAATTCAAAAGGAGTGAAAACGTCGCGTGAAAAATGTAAGAGAGGAGTGACCGACTCTCTCCATGACTACCTACGATGACGTTAGGAAAGTGAGCAGGCTTTGTAACTCTAGAAGATGGTGGCGTGTTGCTTTTGTTGTGGATGTCTTTCAAAATAAGATGAGGATAAGTTAAATGAAGATTGTAAATTCTTGCGAGATCTTGTCCCTACTTATACAATCTTGGAGGTATAACGAAGGACTTGTCTGAAGAGGAGTTTTCTATGCATCCAACATATTTCAACTGTACTACTGGCATGTACATACTGGCATGCTACTGGCAGGTACTACTGGCATACGACTACCTTTATAGCACTACCTTTACGACTGCCTTCCTGAAATTCGTATTACCTTTATTGATTATAATTTTATTTTCCAAACTTTTCAACGTTTTTTAATACTTTGGCTACTTTTCAAATTTCAAATAGATTTCACGAAATGAATAGCATAATACTCTTAATTAATCCCATAAAAGCTGATGAAAAACTAATTCTTCAGGAGCCAATACAATTGAATCACTAACAAGCGATTCAATTCTTTCCAAGAGGAGGAACGGGCAGAGTGTGTTGGGGGGTGAGAGTGCCAGAACCCCATCGCGGTTTCTTCAGAAACTTTACGAGCTGATGAAACAAAAGACGGACACTGCCATCACTCGCTCCATGACCTGTTCCCGGATGCTTGAGGCACACTGGTTTCGCAGCGAACGAGGGATTGGGATGAGGGTGCACCAAAGAGCGTCAGCCGCGAGCAAGCAATGCAACGCCCCCCCTTCGGCCCCGAAAAACGAATTGGGCTGAATCGGCTAGGCGGGTGTCCGTCGCCCCTTGACGTGAGCAAAGGGCGAGGGCCTATGGGCACGGGCGACGCAGCGGCGCTGACCTTTGGGAGCGAGCGGCACTTCCTCCCCCGCGCCACCACTAACTCCTCCGCCGTCTGCGCCTACCCTTCCCTCACCTCCTCCGTTACCTCCGCCTCTTCCGCTTTATCTGCCTCCTTCCCCTTTCCCTCACCTCCCCGCCTCATCAGCCACACAGCGCCTCCTCCACCTCCTCCTCCGCGTTCCCCGCAATCCAAATACCCCGCATCCTCCGCCACCTCCTCTGCCTCCCCATCTCCTTGGCATCCTCCACCCTTCCTGCACCTCCTCTCCTCCCCACCCTATACCGCCTCCTCCCCATCCCAATCCTTTCCGCCTTCTCCGTCACCGCGCTTCTCCACATAATCCACAACTCTCCCGCCTCCTCTGTCTCCTCCACCCCCACGCCTCATCTACCTCTTCCGCTTCATCTGCCTTCCCCTCTCCCTCGCCACTCCCGCCTCATCACTCCTCCTCCGCTTGTCTGCCCACTCCCCTCGCCTCCCGACCTCATACCCGCCTACTCTGGCTCCCCCACCTCTCCGCCTCCTCCGCCTTCCGCCGCTCGCCCTCATTTCCATCTGCGCTGCTCGCCCTGGCTCTGATTGTCCCCGCCCCTCCGCCAGCGCATGAGGCGGCCGTCGCCCGCGGCACCGCGGAGCCTCGCCTTCCCTCGCGCCCCGCCCCCTCGCCACCCCCCCGCACCCGGGACAACTCAGCCTGGACTCAGGCCCTCTCCGCCGCTACCTACACCCATGGGCGCTTGCGCATTGTACGGAGCAAAAGGGCTCAGGAGACACGTCTATCGTTGCATTTATGCCCAGAGTTGTCCTCAGTATTGGAGTTAATGTATCTGCATAATCATCTATTATCTTCCTCAATTGAAAATAATGTCTTTACTTAATAGAAAACTCAATTTTAACACATTTTATTCATGGTTCAAATGACACCAATCATGGATCGAACAATGTTATTCAAGATCCACTGAAAAACTGTGTGTCGTTAGCATTTCTTCTTGTTTTGTTCGGGGAATAAGATCAGAAATTAGCTATGAATGCTACATAATGAAAAGAAAAATGAATGAGAATCGTAGAATCTGGAAATATATTACAAGACTAAGTAAATTTAATAGATGTCTAAAATACTAAATAACTTATTTTTCCCATAATATGCAATTTTCAATTAAAACATTTCATTGGTGAAAAATCAATACGTTGAAGTACACTAAGTAATTTACATCATAAAATAGTAAAACATTATTGAAGTCACTGATGGAAAATAGGAATAAAATGAAGTATATCACTACACAGCAAATTTTAGATTTTCCCTTAATACCTCCACCTACTCAATTTTTACCTCCATTTACCTACCTTCTTATCTACTCCGCCTACCAGTCTCCATTCATTACCTATAGTCATGTCTACCCCTTCAACCATTCACTTGTTCACACCAAGCTGGTGGCAATAAGCGCAGATTACTTCGTCCAAGCTCTGATTCATTACGAAGATCTGTTTTACATGACCTAATTTACATGCAATTTCGATTGTACACTAACATTACCAGGCTGAACAGTTTTTGTGTGGAAACTAGTGGAGCACATTCTAGTAACGGGCACGCAAACTCACAATAAATATTTGAGTAACTGCGAGTGTGCGAGTCATTCACGGGTATCCGTCATTTACGGGTAGACCACTTCTCGTGCACCAATCGAGACATACAGGGAGTGTAAAAAGTATTTGAACACCAGTACATTTTAACAGTTATTGTGACTATAATGCAATAATTAACTTATAATCAATACATATTTTCATCACAGTATTAACCCAAGTGAACGGAAAAGGTAATACCAAAAACAGCAAAATAACACATGTACAAAACAGATAAAACTGTTGAAACTTCCTGAAATGTGAAATCTCGGGACGCAAAAAGGATTGAAGAGCAACGACAACTATAAGGGTTTTTGCTCCCCTACGCCTCGCCCGTGGGAAATTTGTGATTGTGAAGGAAGGGTAGACAGCAGTGGCCTTGCATAGTTTTGATAGATAATTGGCAGGTGTCTGTGTGTTCTATGAAAAGAAGAAATGGGTCGCAAAGGGAACGTCATTGAAAAAGAGAAAAAATATCATCAGGCTGCATAATCTATGGAAATCGTTGCGGGAAATTTTTCAGATTTTAAACAGACCAAGGAATACCATGTTATATATAGGTTTAGTGTAAGGAAAACATTGAAAAACGTGAGAAAACTTGGACGTTCAAAGAAACTCAATGGCGCAGATGGTCGTGCAATTCTACGGAAAGTAAAAAAAAAAAAAATCCGCCATTAAGTGCACCTTTCGAGAGCACTTGAAAATGAATTGCAGATAAATGTATGTGAGAGTACTGTGCGAAATGTTGTGAGACAAAGTGGCTATTATGGAAGAGTAGCAAGAAGAAAGTATTATGTGAATGAAGTCAACAGAAGGAAAAGGTTAAAGTTTGCAAAAACATATAAATAAAGCGAACGGGTTTTTAAAAAATGTTTTTTTACTGACGAAAGTAAATACAACATATCTTCTTCAGATGGAAGACGGATGATTTTTTTTTTTTACTTTTCGTTACATGTAAACCAATTAAAACCTTTTTGTAGAAATACTTAAGTGTTTCTTTTTACACTCAGTATAAGGTGTCATTCCACGCGCACCGGTCTCGTCGTGGACAACATAATTTGTTTTCGGATCCTGCGAGAAGATTCCATAGTACGTTATGAAAAGATGATATAATGATGGGTATTAATACAAAAGTGTGATATTACTATACAACCGAGGTACGAGCGAGTGTCGTAAACGTCACACGAGTGTATTAATATCCATTATATCGAGCTTCATACAGTACTTTTTCTATGACTTATGGTAAATTTTATTAGTTAAACTTTTACATTCAATCGCTTAGTAGCAGTTGACATGCAGGATTCAGCCAAGGCCACCTAGCGGACACCTCGCTACCCTTGCCTCAGATGGCTTTGGTGTTCCAGTCAGCTTGCGAGAGAGTACAAAATTTGCAGTAATAATTCCGATTCACCATTTTCGCTTTTTCTCTTATTTCTAGAGGTGCCAACTCCACTTTTTTTTTTTAAATTTATTTATTGAGTGATTGGAAATTACACAGATCAGTACTAATTACTATCTCATGTGCATTTGCTGGCTTACATTGTAACTTATGCTAAACTTAACACTAAAAACTTAAAACTAAACTACCTTACTATAGGTGTAGGAAACTACAAGAGCCCCTACTGTGGACAATTAGAAGAGAAAATGTTCAAGAACGCTTCGGCAGGAAATCTATTCTTAATTCTAGTCGGGAAGTCGATTATAGTGGCCAGGTTGTAGTGGACGGCTCGGTTAATTGTATTTAGGTTGGAGGAAAAATTATTGGAAAGATGGGCAATATGTTTGATGATCGGTGATATATTCAGTTCTTTATGAAGTTGGGCGTTAGAGATGAACCATGGGGCATGTGTTGCTAATCTGAGGAATCTATTTTGTACAATTTGAAGTTTATTAATGTTAGTAATAGATGCATTGGTCCAGATGGGACATGCGTAGAGCATTAATGGTCTGACTATTGCTTTATATATTGTAATGGCATTTGTTAGGGATAGCCGGCTTTTGGAGTTGATAAGGTATTTTAGTTGAGCTATTTTAATTTTTGCTTGTTGTTGTTTTAGTGTTATGTGAGTTCTCCAGTTGAGTCTTGTGTCGAAATTCATCCCGAGGTATTTTACTGGTTGGTTTTTTGGTGTCCATGGAATTGTGTGTTTATTAATGTGTAGTGGTGGTGGGTGAGAAAATGGTCTTAGTGAGAATATTTTGGCAGTTGATTTAGTTGGGTTGAGTTTGATTTTCCACAATGTTGACCACTGATCTATTTCATTTAAGTGATTTTGTATCCTATCGGTAAACTCCACTTCTGATTCACTAGACATTTTAAACTAAGGAATTGGCCGGTTTTTAAAGGTAATTACACGGGAGCCACATGTAACACTAAATCACTTGCTTTCAGATCGTCAGTCAAATGTTCCCTCCAATAACTATAACCACGCTAGTCAAATAGGTTAAAAGTGAAATTACGATCCAATTAATTTTAAATAATATTCCACGTAAAAATGACTGATAATAAATTAAATTAAAACTGACAAGCTTAATATAATATTAAATGCAATTTTAATGAGCACAATCGAACGAAAGATTTACTAGAAAGATTCTCAATGATTCATTAAGTGTAAATACTTGGTTTGTAAATTCCTCTGTGATTGGTCAAGAACCTGTATCATAATGAAATCTGTATCGTAATGAGTATCATTACAACACGGGTTGCAGCCATCAAATGACAAATCGCAGTGCTAAAGCACTGCGATCTTAGTGGGCAAACGGAGAATTAAACCAACGCCACCTCAATAGATGTACGTAGGTGGCACTGATTAAACCCCAGTAATTTTCGATCCACGGCGCCATAATTTTCTTCTACAAGGATGGTAACACTGTTCTTGAACATGTGAAACGGGACAGAAATGTCAATTATTGACAGTTGCTGCTTTGTATCAGATACTGCTTCGAACATAAGAAGTGAAGTGTTTCGTAACACGTGTTCAACATTCATAATTCGTTTTTCGTAACAAATTGGCCAACACCTACGTACAGTATTACCTTGGAACATATTCAATTTGAAGGATGCCAAGTGAATATGGTGAAAACCAAAAGTGTGCGTATAGTTAGAGAACGGAGTTCATGCGTATTCGACTTTGCACAATTTTTGTTCGTAAGGGTGCAAATACTAGGGACGAATCAAATGTAACTGTAAAAGGTTTTGTCACCGAATTTTCGGAACTAATGGAAAATGATCTTACATTAAGATTAGATAATAATGCTGAAGAAGAGCTTACATGTTATATTTTATATACATTTTGTATATATTAGCGAAAAAAGGTACAAAATGTAGCTGTAAAATTCAAACTGTTCGCATCATTCATACCTGCAAGTATTTTTTACGGTGATTACAATTTGGAAATTTCAATATTACCAGTCTATACTGTAACAAGCCCTTCTTTCTACCAGCAAAATTCGCTATTTTACGAATTATTAATTACGTTAGAGTCATAACTCGTTTCGTTTGAATGACACTCGTAATTATTTTCCGAATAATTTAGTTATTGATTTAAGCGCCAGGGAATAAGTACGACTGTAACCTTGATGTTTCCTATGTAATTTTAATATTTCTCATCGAAAATTATGTCGTGATAGCTCAGTTAATTGGGTTCGATGTTCATAATTGTTGCTACTTACTCTGCAACCAATTACTCAATCTGCCATCCGTACGGAGTGGCGAGGAATCTGAAAATCTTATCAAAATATCTACTACTGGATTGCACGTAACGAATAATGATAATCAGCTTTCTTTTAAAGTAACAAATTGGAATTTCTTATAATGTGAAACATTATGATTCTGATAAAAGTTAAACAAGAATTGTTACATCGTTAATCAAAATGAAATTATCTTTGGTCATGATCAGTTTTCTCTATCTTATAATACTTTATTATAATTTATAATAATTTTATAATAATTATAAAACAACCTTGTTATATTCGCGGATCTTCGCGCGCTCTTCACTTCACCTTTCGATGGCGTCCCGTAGAATCTTCTCCACCGTCGCAGCAGAATCTTCCTTCTTCAGAAAACAGGTGCCTCGCACCAGAGGGGTATCTCCCCAGCCGGGACAATCTCTAACCTCCCGACCGGTCTCCCGGCATGTGGTGCATGTGTGCGGCAGTGTGGTGCACTTGTGTGTAAGTAAAGGGTAGGAGGGGACAAGGAATGGGAAGACAAGATCCCACACGGTCCGCTTGGTTGGGTACTGCCCTGGAATTTGCCTGGTGTTGATCAGAGAAATCACAGAAAGTTACCCATCAAAGCAGCCGGCAGGTAGAATTCTTTTCCA
Source organism: Teleogryllus occipitalis (assembly GCA_011170035.1). NCBI lineage: Eukaryota > Metazoa > Arthropoda > Insecta > Orthoptera > Gryllidae > Teleogryllus > Teleogryllus occipitalis. The sequence goes on from BLKR01001996.1 coordinate 52,159, forward strand.
AACAGCTACAGGATTCGACCTAACTATCTGACAAGTGTCGAAAATACTACCATCGTCAAGATTTGAACCTACGACCTCCTGGTCAGTGGCACTACAATGACATTAGTTAATACTCTGAGTCACTTCTCCCGGTCAGCCGTTAAGGATATATAAGTAGATCCGATGAGTAGTTTATATATTATATTTAAATTTCATGTTGATTGATTAGTTTACTTAAATCGGTTGATAGAGTTGCACATAAAGACAACAACAGCAGGGCTAGTATGACTAGGGGCTACCCACATTTTTGGTGAAATTGAATTTTTAGCATTTTATAAAACTTCAAATAGTGTTGTTTTAGTGTAATATGCTATTTGAAACCAGCATGAACTTATATGCAAGTATTTTGTGTTCTCAAGTTTACAAATGATCTGAGTTATCTAAGGAAAGTTCAGGTAACATCCTCATTTTCTCAGAACTATGCCAATGTAGGATTGCCCCTTGTTCTACTGAGCCCGTCAATTGATTTGATATGACATATGTTTTACAAATAAAAAGAGATTTAAAAATGTTCAAAAATTTCAAATTGAAAAAGCATGCTCAGTTTATTTATAAGTATTGATTGTATTTGTGAGTAGGAGTGCTTCAAATGATTTTCAATAAAGTTTCTCATACTCTCAGTAGTGTTCTGCTACAACACATTCATCAAAGGAATATACCTGCACGAAATTAGAACTCGTTTCCTTTAGCCCCGAAGGGATGAATCTGTACATGCCTTTGAACGACCTCAGCCATTTGGGATCTACACGGTCTGTACATTATATTAAATAGAACATAATGGTTTCAGTTATAGCATTAGGGAGACGAGAAACTGAAAAAATGTAAAAATGTCATTTGGGCAGTCAAAGAACGAAACTCGGAATGAAAATTAACTATAAACTAAAAGCTAGTCCAGACTAATGAGATTAGAAAACTAACTAGTGCGAAAAAGTCATTGCCATTCTATAGCACCATAATTTATTCTAAATTTATCAACAGGATTTATTCACTTTTTCGTGATCAGAGCCCGGCCATAAGAGTTTTTCTGGCGAAATATGGCGTTTTCCGGCGCACGAATACATAACTTTTTATTCTTACGAAGAACTTCGTAAGGCGAAAAAGTAATAATAATGTCCGAACCGTTAGGAATATATAAGTTAATACCATGGGTTATATTATATTTAAATTTCATATTGATATGTTATTTTACATAAATCTGTTCTTACACATGCACAGGAAGGCAACAATTGATTTGATGACACATACATTTTACAAATACAGACACATACAGACACTTCCAGTTTATTTATCTTAATTAATGGTATTTGTGATTAGAATTCCTTGAAATGATTTTCAATTAAGTTTCTAAGAACTGTGAAAAAAATGTTCAAATGTGAAAAATGTTCCTTGGGCGGCAAAAGATGGCAACTGGGAAAGGAATAAGTTATAATCCAAAAGCTAGCCGCGGTTAATGAGTTTAGAATACTAACTACTGCAAGAAAGTCTGTGCCATTCTACAGCACCACAAGTTTGTTTATATATTTACCATAATTTTCTACATACGAGGAGAACAATTTTCTACATTTTCATATTTGCGTCAATATGTAGAAGCAACAAATAAAAAAATATAAAAAATAAATATAAAATTTTCTACATACGAAAATGTTTCGTGCGACTTTTGAGAACATAAACAGACATTGTTGAAAGCAAAAATCGCTACCTCCAATTTTGTAGTTTTCAAATGCTACCTTTCGGGAATTTCCCAAAAACCGGACAATAGCCGAAAATAGGAAAAGCACAATATTTTTTACCGTCTCTTATTACATATCAGGAGAGAATTTAAAGAAAAAATGTACTGGTTTTTAATAAATATATTGCCTATATTTCGCCAGAAATTACACGAAAATTATTCGAAAACTACTCATATTTTCGAAAAATCTTCAATATCATAGTTGTAAGAAGACGGCCAAAAAATTGACGTTTTCAATTTTCAAAAAATCCATGATTTCAACGAACATGAAACCACCACCATTCTCTTAAGGGTCCTTTGTGCTATCCGAAAACAAAGTTTGATTAAAAACTTTGGTGCCGTTTTTGAGAACATTTTGAAAATGTTTGCGAGGCTTAATGTGAAGTACCCTCAAAAATCAACATATCTGTTTGAAAATCTCAAAGCAAGGAATTCATTCAGATCGATTGGGGGAATATCATTTTTGAAGAAAATCAGCTGGACAGTTTAGGCCCCAGCATAGACCACAGACGAACAGACAGATGTTTTCCCGTCAATTGATTTTTCAGAATAAAGAACCATCGATTCTGGTACACCACGTTTAAGAGAATTTTTTTCTAAATTTATCAACAGGATTTATGCACTTTTTCGTCACCAGAGCCCGGCAAAAAAAGTTTTTCTGGCGAAAATTCACTTTTTTCTGGCGCACAATTACATAACTTTCTCTTCTTATGAAGAACTTTGTAAGGCGGGAAAGAAAAAATTTTAGAATATGTTTGAATTTATTAAAAAAATCCTGATGTATTTCAGTATCAGATCGCGAGTCAACGGTCAGTTATCAGAAGAAAACAAGAATTGAAAACAATGTTCGACAAGGTTGTATCTTAGGTGTAACATTTTTCCTATCGTTACTAGAAAAATATGCTAATGATTCAACTATCTTATGAAAAGGTAAAAACATTGGATCAAGCAAAAAATTAATGTAATCAGTTGTAAATAACCTATCCGAATGGTCTCTACAAACATGTTTTAAATTCTCTCATCAGAAAACTTTGTGCATATTTTTAATTTTCCGCTACCGTCTACGCAGTAGAAAGAAAGTTATGTAATGCTGCGCGAGAAACGGAAAATGTTTGGCAGAAAAACTCTTATTACTGGGCCCTGATAACAAAACGTGTATAAATCCAGTTGCTAAATGTATAAAAAATCCTCTAACACTTGTGTAGCCAGAATTAATGTTTTATGCGTCCTTGATACCGAGTATGACAGCGAAACGTCTGTCTGCCTGTCCGTCCGTCTTAAATAACAGCGGCTAAACCGTTCAACCGAGATTCCCCGTAATTGATATTCCCCAATCGATCTGACTGTTGTTGCGGCCCCTTGAATTTAAAAACGATATTTTTATTTTTGGGGGTACTTTTCATGAAGCCACTGGGACATTTTCCAAATTGAAAAAAAGGATCCATCGTTTCTGATTAAACTTTTTTGTTGGATATCAGATTTTTGTTGAAAACCTCTGATTTTTCGATTATTGCAAACATTAACATTTTTTCTGCGTTTTCCTACCACTAAAATATTAAATATTTTTTTCCTTCAATAAAATTTGTTCCTTAAAGGTAGATTTTGACATATGATCATGGGCAAGTTTTCGAAAACTTGAGTACTTTTTGTGTAATTTTGCGTGAAATAAATGATTAATTATGTATTAATAATGTTTCCGCAAAAAAGTCCGTATTAAAAATGTTTCCGCGTCTTCCTATATCTACTATTGTGAAGATAATTTTTTATTTAAGGAAATGTGCTTATAAAAAACAAATCTGAAAATTTCTGTGAATTACTTCTCACTATTGTGACATGATTTAGGTGTATGAAAAGAAGTATAATTGTCAAATTTGTTTTGATATTTGCTTGAAAATATTTAGTATTCACGCCAAATGTTTTACGATTTGTAATGAGTTTCACAAAAAAATGATGACTGAGATGTGTTAATTCGGAGACAAATTATGGTAAAAGTAGTATTACAAAACCCTTATAAAAGAAGAGAACGTAGTACGTGCTGTTGTAGCACCACTACTTTTCAAAAAAAGTCGTAGTATTTCCGGATTGAAACTTGGTGAAGAACCATTAAAATTTGTTGGTTATATCAAAATACTTGAAATGTTTCTGGATCAAAAAGTAACTTGGAATGTCCATATAAAAAAACAGGCGAATGCAAAAAAAGACTTAAATATTCTAAAATATTTAGCAAACAAGTATTGGAGTGGCGATAAGTAAATTCTTTTATATTTATATTCTGCAGCCAGCAACAAGCAAGCTTCGCAATTCATAATCATGCTCTACGAATCGCTACTGAATGTTTCAGCACTTTTCCTGTAGGAAGTATGTTAAATCAAGAACAATGTCTCATCCGTCAAAAAAACTATGTTCTACTAAAATATTCCATAACAATCTGTACTTCCAAGAAACCCAATAATAAGAAACGCTATATTCCCCAAATTTTCAAATATAAATAATAATAATCTACGGACTGAACTTGTCTATAAAAAGTGAAGCAATATATGGAAGAATTAAGTTTTAAAACGCCAAAGATGGAAAGAGAGAATTACTCCTGTATCCATCCATTATTACTCATGTATCCATATGGATGATATCCAATATTAATACTGGCTCAATCCTTTGTAAAATAAAGAAAGAGTGTATTACCTAATGATTGGAAAGAAAAATTTGAGGAAGTGAGACTCAATAGATTATTATTATATTTACAATGATGGTGCAAAGAATAATAATGGTTTTGGGACTGCCATATATTATTATGGTAATAGTCTAAATTATACTCTCCATCATTTAACATCAATTATTAAACCATATTCGTGAAATGTATTTTAATGAATCTAAATTGAAAAGAAATTTATTACTGCTTGGATACCAGCACGTAAAGAAATATTTGGTAATATCGCTGATTTCAAAGCTAAACTAGCTACCACAAATACGCATAATATCATCCATTCAAAACTAAACACAGCACACAGCTCAAGATATTTGAAAAAACATTAGGAATAAATTAAATACACAATGGCACAAAAAATGGCAAATTGAAAAATCCAGTAAACTTCATAAAAGTCTATCTAACTTCCTTGAACATGCAACTATCCCTCAGTTAATCGTCAAGTACAAGATGCTCTGTCAAGAATTAGAAAAAATCACTCACAATTCTCTCATAAATTTACATTTGAGAAATTTCCACAACCCATCTGTAGCATCTACAAAACTCTCTTATCAATAAACCACATCTTTCTTGGAATGCTCCATCACCAATAAAAAGAGACAATAACATATAGGAAATGAAAAATTCAATGTCATTGTATCATCACCTTTTTATCAAGAAAAAGTGTTAAAATTTTGTAAAAATACTAATATTTTCACAATTTCAAATTGCATTTAATTAATGTATTAGTCGCTCATGACCTTTGCAGTTTATGTGTCTTAAAATAAAAACAACCAAAACTTTCTGCATTTTTTTTATTAAACTTTGCACTCGGATCGCGAAAAGAACGGTTAAGAGTCTAAAATAACGGTAGGTCCCATTTTCGTTGAAATATCTGATTTTTTGAAAATTGCAAAACTTCAACTTTTTTCGTCATTATCCCACAACTACAGTATTGAAGATATCTTAATTAAGTCTGTTGCGAAAAAGCAGGTCTTGAAATAAGGCTAGGAAAATTTTTCGAGAATATGAGAAATTTTTTTCTTAATTTTTTTAGAAATATAGACAACTTTAATTTTTTAAACAATTTTTTTCTCAAAAACTAGTTCAATTTATTCATTAAATTTTCTGCTCATCTGTTTCAAAGGACGGTAAAAAGGGGGTCTAGTCTCATTTCCACAAACTCGATGTATAAAAACAAAATTTCTCCAAAATCCCTCCAATTTCTTCCTACAGATAGAACAAGGAACGCTTAAAGGAAGACGCAGGTTTCATGTTTGTTGAGCTCTCTGAATTTTCAAAAATTGCAAATTTATAAATAATGCCAGAGAGTAAGTGCTGTTGTAGCATCTCTAGTTTTGTTCAGAAATTGAACAGTGCTACCCCTGTATATAGTTTTCGTGTCTGTTTTCGACTAAAATATGAATGGAAATCGCACTGCGTAAACGTTCTTAATATACCATTGATAATGTCAAAGAGTAGCAGTCATGTCAAGCACAAAGTAGACCCGGTGAAGATTCGGATACCACAATTGAATTCAGAGTCACAAAATTATTCAGAGCCATTTAACTACAGCATGAGTTCAAATCAGCGCTACTCAGCGTGAGAAGCAATGAACAAAATTTCAGATCATGTTGGGTACTCTTAACCACCTACGACTGATTGATGAGTGGTTCCCGGCGCATCAACTGCCAAGGTCCCGGAAGTGCAGGGAGTGTTTTATTTCGAGAGGTGGTGGTGATCTCCCCCGCTGGATGGTGAGATCCGGCACAAACCTACACGTCGGCTTGCGAGGTTTTCCTCAAGGTATCTCCCACTAGCGGGGCACCACCCTAGCCGCGACGTCTAAGCTCCCGACTGGTCTCCTGGCATGTGTGTAGTGCGTGTAAGTATAAGTGTGTGTAAGTACGGGGTGGGGATAGGACAAAGAAGAGGAAGGAAAGATCGCGCATGGTTCGTGAGCCGTTTGTGAGGGTACTGCTTTGGCATTTGCCTGGTATTGATTGGAGAAACCATGGACACTACCAATTAGAGCAGCCGGGCTCTAGAATTCTCCTCCAGACAGCGGCTGAATTCGACTTAGCTATGTAGCTAGTGTCAAAAATCGTGCCATCGTCGGGACTCAAACCGCAGAACTCCTGGTCGGAGACATTGCAGTGTCATCAGTTGATGCCCTGAGACAAACTGATGCCCTATGACGTACAAGGTTTCAACCACCTGCGTCGTACTCTACAAGTGACACGTTGTTGCGTTCTACTTTCCCTAACCAGATGGTTCTAATAATAACTGGAAAGTACTAGTTTCACAAATAATACAACAAAACGAAATAAGCATTGTGTTTATTACTAGACACAAATTACATATTTTTATTAAAACCCTTTTTAGAGGGAGATAAACATCACGATTTTAAGAGAAGAGAGAACATGAGTTTAATGGGTTGCACTTTAACGGTACCTCTCTTTCACAGCCAAACAAAATGCCCGAGCCCAAATATATCTCGTTCAAATACAGGTAGCATACCGCTGTATATAGTTGCCTTTTAATTAAATAAAACCAGAGAGCCGATAGAGGCGATCTAAATCTGATTGTTGAACTGAAAGCGGCAGTTAGTTCCAGCGGTGGCCACGTCTTGCCGTCGCTGGCTGCGTTGCAGCGCGCAGAAGACGCATCCATTGGGCGGCTGCGCGCGACGACAGAGGGCCTCGCGTCGACCCCCGCCCGCACCCTCTCCGCCCCCGCCCCCGCCCCCGCCCTCGCCCTCGCCCCCTGGTAAATCACCTCAGCGCGGCGCGGCGATAAATCATATGGAAGGCGAGGGTGTTTTCGCCCCGCTCGCGAAAACTTCATTAATCTAATTTAAATTCGTTATGCCTGTAGGAATGGAGTGATATATAGAACAACCGATTTTTTGCTGCCCCTCCGCGCGTCTTCGGTCGGCGGTGTTCACCTTTTTTTCTTCGTCGAGTTCCCACTCCGTCTCGTTTCGACGCTCACGACTTCACGGCCCTTAGGTGCTCCTCGCTTTTTGTCAAGTTTTTTTTTGTGGGAAAAAAGTTGTTTTTTGTCAGTTCTTAGCGACGTTCGCCTCTGCCCATCGCCCCTCCCCCTCCCCCGTTCGCTTCTCAGGCAGCATTTGCCTCAACGCGCTCCCCGAGTCTCGAACCTTCTCCCCCTCCGGCTTGTATTTCTGTCTGCCTTTGCATTCGGGCGGGCGGCGCTCAGATACTGAGAATGTTGGAACTTCTGATTGTTCGCAGGGCAAAGAGCTATGTAGAAACAGAAATACTTTTCTCGCTCAGACATTCAGAAATACTCATACATTCAGAACTCGTACATTCAGAAATACTGAATCTGTCACGTGTGAGGCTGAATAAACTATTTTTTTAATGAATTTGATATTTTTGACCTAATTTAAACAAAACACCATTTCGTAACTCGGCGCTCTGCTGTTAATACTAATGTAAATCTGTGAACCATATCGGTCAATAGTTCAGACATTCAACGTCCAGAAAGGTTATTGTCACTAATCTTATTTCAGACGAGGATGATCAACAAACAGTTCGTACAAAGCCCCGAGCAAAAATGTTATGCGTGAATTAGACTAATAAAAATAGTAGAAAATAATATTCCTTCAGACCAAGGAATGTTTTTTTTGCTTATACCGCACCAAAACTAAACAGTAAGTTAGAGACACTAAATACACTAGAACAAAGCAAAGAATCTCCAGCAAATAATGGAAAATCTAAGACGAATATTATGTTAATTATTATAACAATTTATTGCGACTATCATACTTGTTTAAATACGCTTCAACAATGTTTAAATATTTCCTACGTGTGTATTTATCGGAGACAAACTATTCTTGTCATTTTACAGCCACGGTATTTTACGCAATGTCTCATCACCTGATTCTGCAAAAGCCATACATTTTTATTCGTATTGTACTGCATGAAAACTGAGGTGTCTGTTATTATTTTTTTAAAAACTAATTATTAAGTGATTTTACTAATAGTCTTCATAAATATCACTCCCGGCTTCCCATAAAAATTTGAATAAATCTGGTGTCGCTATTACTGTAAACAACCGGCCGGCAATATTGTTATTTTAAATGTCCCTTCAGTGAGCACATACTTTTGAATCATCCTTGGTCATGTCATTACTGCGCATTCTACCATTAACAAGGGAAACACGAGGACTGCCAGCGCGGAGTTCTGCACCGCGCGTACCCCGCCTGCTAAGCGAGGCGAGGCGAGGCGAAGCGGTTGCAGGCACCTCCAGCGGCCGCGCGGTGCGGCGCGGCGCGGCGTCTCGTCCGACACGAAACCGAAAGGGAAGAAAAAAGACGCGGCCGAGGAAGTTAATTTAAAAAAGGAGGAGGAGCGAGGGCCCTCGCGGACGCCCAGAGATGTATAGTAAGAAGAAGAAGAAAGTTAAAAAAATAAAAAATAAAATAAATAAAAAGGAGCCGGTTTGTTCCCGCCGCCGCCACGCCTTTCCCGCGTCGCTGCGCGCCACTCCTCCGCTGCGTCGTTGTTTTTCAATGGCCCCTCCCACTCGCCGCCGCCCCGAAACGCAAAGGGGGCGGGGTCGTCGGGGGCGGAGGAGGCTGCGTATAAATAAATTAATTATTCTGCCACTTGAAAATGTCGGTCCAGCCGAGAGCAACCGGCGCGGAGCAGCACGATCTCCGGCCCCCGCCCCGCCCCGCCCCACGACGCAACAATGCGGCGACAAGCGCCAATGGGAGCGCGAGGGCGGGGAGACGCTCCCCGCGCCCGCCGTCGCTCCCTTCGCCCGCGTCCCGCCAGGCGGCGCGCGGATCGCGCGCAGATCGCATCGCGGATCGCGCGGAATCACGCGCGTAATTTATCGCGCCACCTCCGGACGGCGCGCGGGGTTGACGCGTGGGCGGGGCGGGGAGGCGCGCACGGCAGCTGCACTCACAGAATAAAGCGAATTGCATCACGTTATAGCGGCGGTTTAGATTTCATTAACGTTCAGTTAACTCGTTAAATATTTCTTCTTGACTCTAGCGTAAAGATATGCGAAATGAAACATATAAGGTAAACATTAAGACATTCATAACAGGAGTGAAGAATCGAGTGAAGATTGATGAAACAACAGAAATCGTTAACTGTACACATTTGGTGTGTGAAGAGTGCCATACTCCCTTCTGAGAGCAGGCAACAGGGATCCCCTTTCCTATGTATGTGATTACAGTGGTATGAGATACGTTTATCGCCGTTTTATTAGTGTTTAGACGTTAGTGTTGTGGTCAGAAATATGTTTGCAAATATGAGATAAAAATGGAGTAGGGTGTAATGGAGTAACTATCTCTGCGGAGACACGTCTATCTCCTCCAAATATTTACTCATATTGAGAAAAATATTCAAATTGTACGTATTTGTATTTACAAATTTACAAATTAATTTCTTATGCATGCTTAAAGTGACTGGAAAAAGAGAGTCTCTAGCGTTGTGAGAGGTAGAATGGTAAAATACAAAAACAATGATATAGCTTCGATTTTGTCTGAAGAATGAAAATGTTTAATTATGTTAATCCTCACTTTATCGTTCCGAATGTTGCATCTACATTGTCATATCGAGAGCGCCTCTGCTTACGATACAGATAATGTCACGCGACGAGTAAGAAAGTTTTATCGCGTGTCGTTTCAGAACTATCAATTGTTGGTGCTTGAGGTAGCCATTTCCCACTCACTTCACAAGAGTAGTTTTCCGGCTGCAGACCACTCGAGTGAACTAATTAAGAAGCACGACACGATGTGAAAACATATATGAGAGTAATAAGAGAGATTGTACTTACCTTAATCATCGCTGTAGAATGAGAATGTGAATTCGAAATACCTAATAATATTAACAATAATTTAAATAAAAAATATTTAATTGTGATAGTGATCTAGTAGTTGATAGATTCTGACTTTAAGGCAGTGGCAAATCGATATATTAGATATAAATTTCGAATGGATGATTTTCCTTAATAGAAATATGTTCTTTCTTCAGGTTGTGGAGAATTCTTCCGTGTCACACCTGCCAACACTTCATCTCTCTAAGGGCGAGTGTTTGATGGTTCGCGAAGCTGACTATAGTGCGTCTGTCTTCGCCAGGATGAGGCCCCGCGCCCTCTCCTCGCGAAAGTAGCCGCTCTTTGCTCCTTGCGGTGATTAGAAACCTTGTGGTTCATTGTAATCAAGCTAAACTCTAGATCGGTCGAGTGCTTTGTTGAATAGGCGATTGTGCTCCAGTTATATGAATGATGGAGAAATGATGGACCGAGAGACAGGGAAAAGGGGAGAATCCCAAGGAAAGAACTCATCACGGATCTGCCAGGATTTGAAGTATGGCACTCAGAGCCAGTGAGGTGGTGAAGACCTCTGCGGCCATCACCACTCCACGGCCATTACCGCTTCACTACCATCACTCCTCCACCGACATCATCACTCCATTGCCATCACCACTCCAACGCCATCACCATACCTTCACCTCTCCAGCGCCATCACTACTTCGGTGCCTCCAACACTCTCTACAATCATGGCCATCACCACTTCTCTGTCATTACCAATTCACTGCCACCACCAGTCCACCGCCATCATCACTCCGCCGCCATCACCATTTTACCGCTATCGCCATTCCACCGCCATCATCAATGCGCCAACATCACAACTCTATTGCGATCACCACTCTCTGGCCATCACTGCTCCATCGACATCATGTCTCCACTCCCATCACCACTCCACCGCCATTACCGGTACACTCTCATCACCCCTTCATCACCAATATCACTCAGTCATTATAACCATTCCATTGCCAACAAACACTCTGCCATTAAGAGTCTCTGTGACGTCTGTTTCTGCTGCAGAATCTCTGACTACTAAGTCCCGACCGTGGCGAATTTTCGACACCAGCTGCATAGCTAGGTCATATTCAGTCGCTGACAGGATAGAGTCTATTTGCTCTCAGCTGGTGTATTCCATATTTTTTCTGATCATTACCACGCGAATGCCGAAGCAATGCCCACGGGCCTCGCACCGCGCGCGTTCTTCCCTTCGTCAACCATGTCCTCTCCTCTCGTCTTGCACATAAGTGGGGAGCGGGTAGTTTCTTCGGGCGTTAGCCTGCTAAGGGGAAACACCTGATGGAAAACTCGCAAATCGATGTATTGGCGAGGAATCTCATGTACCAAAAGGATAACACCCCCTCCCGGGAATAAAATTCCCTACACTCACGGGACAATACTTGGGTTTTAATAACGTGGCACCTGAGGGTATTATCTTCAAGATGAAATATGGCGTGGCTTTTGGCGTCTTTCTCAGTCGTGCCGCTGGAGTCGCTTGATCTGCAGCACTGCTTGATACGGTCGCGATCATGCGATATCTTGCGGCAGGACGGAAGAAGACGCAAAAGGTCGTGATGGCCACGAGTGGAGAGAGCGTTGGAGGCACTGAAGCAGTGATGGCGCTGAAGAGGTGAATCCAGTGGAGTGGGGATAGCGGTGGAAGAAGATAATACTTTCAGGCGATACGTTACGAAAATCCAAACCGGGAACGGTAGCTCAGTGCATCAACTTATGTCATTGCAGCGACTCTGACTGGGAGGTCCTAGGTTCGAGTCCTGACAGCGGCAGGATTGTCGACACTAGCTTGTCAGCTAGTGTCAGGATTTTCAACTAGCTAGATTGCTAGGTCGAATTCAGTCGCTGTTTGGAGGAGAATTCTAGCGTCCAGCTGCTCTGATCGGTAGTTTTCCGTGGTTTCTCCGATCGACACAAGGTGAATGCCGGAGCAGTATCCTAACACTTCACGCCCGGAAGAAGGAAAGATCGCGAACGGGCGCGATCTTTCCTTCTTCTTCCTTGTCCTATCCTCTCCCCTAACACACACACTTACACTAACATGCACTACACTACCATATATTCCGGGAGACCGGTTGGGAGCTTAGAGCTTGTCCCAGCTGGGGTGGTAGGTCGGTGCCGGATCTCGCCATCTAGCGGGGGAAGATCACCACCATCTCCCGAGGAAAAGCATGCTCTACACGTACGAGACCAATGACCTAAGCTGTTGACGCGCCCGGAATCACTAACCTACGAAAATCCAAGTATAATGAAGTGAGTAGTCGACGCGTCCGGAGACGAAATTACGTCTCCTCCACGCCACTGTGATCCGATAGGAGAAGCGCCCGGAGGAAGAGCGGCCGAGGCCCTCGGCGGAGGCGCAGCTCAGCGGCGCGCGCGGGCGGTGAGCGCGTCGTAAACAAGATGCGCCGCGCTCCTCGCAAATTATTATGTTCCCTCTGACAAACGTCCGCTTGCGTCAATTTTCAACAATGATATCGCCGTATTGAATGGACTGCCATAAAGTGTGTGCGATCATTACATGATGACTTCATAGAGAAGAGTGATTGTAACATTAAAATTTGTGATGGATGAGGTTCAAGCCTGCAAAGTCCACATATATGATGAAATTATTGCGAATTTACCAGAATATTGCACTGAGGGTACGTTATTGATATGAAACTGGCACATAATGTATTCGTATGTTATCAAACATGAACGATTTACAACACCTCCATTTTGCTGTTTTTTAGTACGCCTGCATACACTCGTAACTACGAATGGACGCGAAATTAAATAATAATTACTAAGTGTTATATATATATATATATATATATATATATATATATATATATATATATATATATATATATATTATAGTGAACGTGTCACTGGTCTCGTTTCACTTACATTACAAATAAGCCCAAGAAGATTGGGTTATAGTGAATCTGCAGCTCGGCTATAGTGAAGGGAAATACGTTCTAGAAATGGCGTTAGTGCCACAAATTCCAACATTAGGCCGCTTGAAAAAAATATTGTCGGACAAAGGTCATAATCGAAGAAGTCTCCCCTGAGGTGAAGGTAGCGAACCCGGAATGGGGACCTTACTGATGAGCTTGTGCCGTTCAGTTCTACTGTTGAAACAAAGGCCTCGTCTTGCGTGGGCTTCAACGGCGGCGGTGACGCGCGAGTGCTTGCCTGTTTCAAGATTGGAGTCACTTGATATTCCTTGGAATGAAGCGCGTTGAGTTCTAGTTTTGTCGCGTAGGCAACAAAACCACGCGACTGCCACAGTCTGGCAATATCCGCCGTGCAGCGCAGGAAAGCGATCAGTTTCATTAGTCGCTTGCGCCATCCACTTGCCGAAAGCTTCTCGTATGTTATTAGGCGAGTAAAAGGGCCCCCGGAGTATTGGATGGTGCTACAACAGTCCAAGAGGCATTGAAGGGTGTGAAGAGAGCATTACGATACTTAGACACTAAAGGCAATGCAGAATCAAGAATGGAGAGGGCACGAACTCTGGAGAAGAATCTAGTGAAATTACTAGTGAAAAATGAACGAAATAAAAGTTGAAAATATTTGATTTTTAAGGACAAATAAAGATATTGAAATAATTGTTCGTACTGTTAATGTATTTCAGCGTATCACTATATTAATAAAATCAATCGATATGGAGAAATTCTATTTAATTTTGACATCATCGGATATAGTGAATCTGTGATATAGTGAACCACAAATGTTAGGTCCCAGAAATTCACTACAACTGGAGTTGACTGTATGTGAATGTGTGTGTATATATATATATATATATATATATATATATATATATATATATATATATATATTACAAATTTAGGTATTACACTTCTCAAATTGTGACATGCCTTCTTTTCACCTTTTTGTTTTGCCCATGCAATTATTTGTTCAGAATCTTCATCTTTTCCTAAACGGTTACTGCAACTAAGCCTCCTGTTCGTGGCCAACAGTGTTGTTCCTTTATATGACGCACAATCACTTTCCCTCATTTAAACGCTATCAAGAAGTCAATCAGAGAAGCATTTTCCCTCCCTTGCCTACAATGATTCATAGGAGTTCTCTTGGTATGAACTTCGGCAAATGTGAGTCTCAGTCTCATTACGTCAAGCGTTCAGCAGGCCCTCTTTTACTTCTATTCTACCTTAATGTTTTTCTTTTTAGTTCAATTTACTGTATTCACACTTTACACATCACATTCCAAATCTACTTGCGTTTTGTTATTTTTCAAGTAATACTTTGCAACAGAGGACATTTATTGAGTTAATTTTAATAAATAAAATTTAATACTTCCACAGAAGTAAATATTTGCATAAATATTATATTGTTATAAATGATATTTCTCACAAGGTTTGTTGCTGCACGATAAATTTACGGACGTCGTGTCCCTCCTATCAGAGCGATTTTTTGGATGTTTTTCAGTATTTTTTAAAAGGCATTCAAAATAAACTAGATTAGATACTTATGCAAAATGTTTCAATGTGGTATTAACAAACTTGAAAGAGCCAGTCCGGATAGCCTAGATCGCTAAGGCTGAAGGGTCGTAACTGCCCCGCCTCGGGCATGGGTTTTTGTGTATACATTTGTGTTTTCCTTACGTGTTTTTCTATAGTTACCCATCCAGTTAAAACAATTACAGTGGTCGCTATATGACCAAGTAGTTAAAAAGCGACTAAAAAACTTCATAGAAAGAGACTGATTCGTTCGAAGAACGAGTCCAGGCTAATGTCACACTGAACAAGGTCTCGCGCCCAAAGCAGTAATGCAACAACATCCGACATAGATTCCCAAATAGAGAGGTGCAGCACACGACGATGCCTAACGCCCCCACATAATCCCTGTCAGCCCAAGGAGACGTGCGTGACGGGCGAAGCGTGCTAGTTGGTTGGTTAGTGTTTCCGGGCAGGCCAACCGCTTTGGTCATTATTATCGTAAGTGTAGAGCATGCTTTTCCGCGAGAGATGGCGGTGATCTTCTCCCCCTGGATGACGAGATCCGGCGCCGACCTATTTTTTAAATTTTTTTTATTATTAGCTACCCGTTCGGCTAAAGCCTTTCTGGGATTTTAAGTTTACTTATGTGAAAAAATATGAAGTTGTTAATATCCTCAGGCGAATGTGGTACGTACGGCTTACCCTTCAGTTGTAAACTCAATAATAAATACACAATAGTAAATCAATCATTTTAAAAAAATGTTTTGTGGGTTTTGGATGCTTTCGTGCATGCAGTGCGTGTTCACAGTTTCGTTACAGTACAACTACCGACACTTGTCGCAGTTCGCCAGATCGCAAGTCGAAACTTGCATGCCATTGCGGGATTAAAGTTTGTCATATCGTACTACTTTTCTAGCAGTGATAAGTGAGGGTTCCGTAGCATAATGTTTTTACACATTTAGCGATATTCAAATTGAACGTGTATTGAGAGATAAATCTCCAACTCAGTCTGAGAAAGGACTCTCAGATTCCGCTACTGAACATGGGTTAGAGAGCAGTGAAGACGACTTAACTATTCGCTGTTCAACTAGCGACAGCGAAAATGTTAAACGTAAAAACGATAGTGTTCATGAAATACCGGAATACACAACACAAAGAGCAAATCAAGACGTAAGTATTCCTTAAGGTAAATTGTAATGTACGAATATTTCGTAATGAAATATATAGTGAAAAGTGGCCAGACGTTCCATATTAGCCGAGACAGTTTCTTTATTTGAGTTTCAGTCCCGTTTTTGTTTTGAGAATGACTAATCCGCATAAAGTGCAGTCCACAATTTTAAATTTATCGTAATGTATTTCGATGTGTTTACATTAGTTTATAAAAAGTAAGAGCGAGTAGATCACACGCTCATGTACTGTAGCACATAACGAGAGTGTTCACAGACTATTGAAATCAAGATGGGAGATGTTCAATGGTGGTTCTAGACGAAAATGAGTTATCGCGTCACTTGATCTTGTTTATGCTTTATCGCTATCGATATCGTTACCAAGAAATTCAATAATCAGAACCATCTGCTTTCGTGAGTTTATGAGGATCTTAGCAAGTAGTCTTAATTCACGAACATGTGTCCCAGTTTTTAGTCAATTAAATGTCACAATGTCCCTTTTTACTTTCTCACTACCACTACCGCGGTAGAGAGAAAGTTATGTAGTGCTACACGAAAAAAACAGCGAATTTTCGATAGAAAAACTCATCACTCAACTCGTGGCTCTACCAACGAACAACTGGATAAGTGAGGGTTATATATAGATGAGGGTGATGATATAAGTGAGGGGTATATACAGATGCTAAATATTGAAAAATACTCTAACACGTGGTGTAGCCAGAATCCATGTTTTGTGTGTCTTTTATACCGAAAAATCGATTGTCGGCAAAGTTCAGTCCGTCTGTCTGTCCGTCCGTCTGTCTGTGAACAACTCCAGCTGCTAATCCAGTCAGCCGATTTTCTCCAAAACTGATATTCCTCAATCGACCTGGCGGCTGTCACGGTTCCTTGAGTTTTAAACCGATATTTTAATTTTAGGGGGTGCTTTTCATGAAGCCCCTGGGTCATTTTCAAAATTTTCAAAAATAATTCTCCATCATTTTTTAGTACATTTTGTTGTTGAAAAGTGTAAAGAACGTTTAAGAAAATGATGCAGGTTTCATTTTTGTTAAAATGCCTGATTTTTTGAAAATTTAAAAAAATTAAAAAATGTCGTTTACAACTTACAACTACAACTACAATTATGTTACTACTACAATTGTGAAGATTCAATTATTTTCTTAATGAAATTTGGCCACTAGCAAAATCGCCCACTCTGAATTTACTGTTCTTCGTAAACATAAATTGAGAGGTGTTTAACAGATACTATTATTCTTATAAAAGAAAGCAGGTTGAAAGAAGGTAATAATTTAACTTAAAACTAACAAAATACTTCTTTACAAGAAATTTTGATTGCTGATTATGGTATGTTCGTTTTCTGAAAGAATTAGAAATAACTACTGTTCCTGGCTATCGCAATAAACGCAGGTATCCACCATATGCGCTTCCTTTAAATTGGTTGGGTTTGGATTGCAAATATCAACACAAATTGGACCATTATAACTGTTTTTCATACAGATGAATCATGCCCCAACAATAAGACGTAATTTAGTTACACTAGTTTTTATTTTACGATCTGGTCACCTAAATATGTTGGGAACTTGCAAAAACATTTACTATGTTTTATAGGTACTAGAGGAACTATAAGGAGTCGCTCGAGAAGAGGGTACTTCCAAAATCAACCTGCATTCACGAACGCACTGCATTCACAAACCATTGCTCCGACAACCACTTATAGCAATTGTCGACACGACTAAGAAAATTATTCTGGCAGCTCTTTTTAAACTGCTTACCCTGAGATAGCCTATCATGTCGGGCAAGGGCCTGACGGGTTGAATTGCTCCACATACCACTGCTGACAGGCTCGGCATTCAGAATGTGCTTTGGAAAAACCTTTTGACATGGAAGGCTAGGCGAAACGCAATGTTAGTAAGAAATCTCCTGTTACTCATTTAAAAAATCTCTGAAACACGAATTGTGAACTTCTAATTTTCACGTCAACGACAAGGAATATGTTTTAAGAAATCATGAAATTCCTAAGATTTGATGTGAAAGCTACAAGATCCAATTCGTAACAAAATTAATTCAAACAAGTTCTGTTTAGCTTCAGAAATATGGTATACATTTATTGACAACTACTTTGGATGTAACAAACCATTCGGTTGTCACTGTAGATGAGCAATTATTCCCTTCACAGTGTAGATGGCCATTTACACTATGTATGAGCAACAAACCAGATAAATTTGGAAAATAATTTTGGCTCAGTGCAAATTCGGAGACTAGGGACGTTAACAACGGTTTCCCCAACCAAAAGATGAGTCCAAGCCAGTTGGGACGCCTCTCGGTGAGCAGGTCACTATGTGTCTTCTCGAACCCTTTCTCAACTCGGGTAGAAATGTTACGGCGAAGAGTTTTCGTACTTCCTATACTCTAGTTTCAGAACAGAAAGAGCGGGGCGTCTGTATTGCAGGTACACTCAGCAAGATTAGAAGTGCCCCCTTCTGTAAAAATATCCCCTATTTATACAGCACAGTTCTCTACTATACTACAGTCACTTCTTATCAAGGAAAACTAGTGGTGTTACAGAACACATATTTTCTCGCTTCATTTCTGAGTGCTCTGCAATATTATACTACTACATGAACCTGCAAAAGTGTTTTCAATCAAAACTTTTTTCCGCACTGAAACTCGAACTCAGTCCCTCCGATGTAACTGCCGTGCTCCTAACCTCTATGCTTCGGAAACGGTGAGATGTTCCATCTCGAGCCGACGACGCTTAAAATCTACTTGCCTCAACCCAATATTTCTAACATGCAATTCTCGAAATTTCAGAGAGAGAGAGAGAGAGAGAGAGAGAGAGAGAGAGAGAGAGAGAGAGAGAGAGAGAGAGAGAGAGAGAGAGAGAGAGAGAGAGCAAAGGAAATGACTCCTATAGCATTCTTGTTGTTTTAAAATGTTAACTTTTTAAAATTTCATGAAATTCTGCATCCCGATGATAACCGTCATGTCACCCCTGCGACTGGAACTCAGAACACCAGAACATATGCCCTACGTTTAGCAGCGGCCACCGCGGAAGCTTGCCCTTCTTTAAAAAAGTTGGGAATTCTGTTGAGTATGTGAGATCAAGCATTTTAGTAAACAATTAAAAGCTGCGATCATTCGCATGAAGCATCGATCTCTAACACTAATGAACATAGAATGAATTCACAGCGATTAAAGATTATGTATTTCTATGAAAATATATTGCGCGAATATTTATGTCGATTCATTTGTATACATCATTGAGCAAAGCTTTTTTTCGTTTCTTAATATTCCTAAGGTTTCTAAAATGCAATGCATCGTTAAGACACAAAGGCATTCAGTAAAAGAAAGTTCATTAATATAATTGTTAGATCCAGAGGAGACCTTCATTATTTGGAAATAAAAATCACGTACTCTTATTGCTTCTAAGAAAGTTTGATGCGTCAAAAATTTACATTTTCTATAAATCTGGATTTGTGTTTTTCTTCCGGCAAATTCCAATGCAATTCACATACTTCGCACAGAAATGATACTTGTGCTGCAGTTCTTAGCCACGCGGCAAATTCTAAGTGGCAATGATTTCTCGGAAATGACAATTTCAGACGGGAAGCAGATTGCCTCAAACTTTCTTCAGTAGCAATAAATGACTACATAATTTTTGTCCAAATAATTAAGGAGCAGCCTTACATTCAATGCCCAAACAAAGTATCGGTCTTACACTCTCTTATTCCGACTCCGCATTGGAGTCACATCGTTCAAACATCTTATAATGATATTCATCGAGAAATGTCTGTAAATGTGTTCGTTCGGATGCAAGACAAGTTATGGAGTTGGCGTCGCACCTGAATTATGGCGGCAGAACCCGTTCCGCATTAATCTCGGCGACAGCCAGCGCAGTAATCGAGTGGCGGAGAAGCCGGGAGGGCGCGATGCTATCGCCAGCGACGGCTCTGCCCCCTGGTCCCTCGCCCGCTCGGGAACATCAGCCGGAGCCACACCAGCGTTCCGGGTTCCGGGATACAGCAATGAAATCTTAAAACCGTAAAGAAATTGCTGCTGATCCCATTTTCGGTAAATTCTTTGTATTTTCGAAAACTGCAAACAAGAACCAAAATTTAACATTGCAAAAGTACAATATTGATAACAAAGATTTTATTTGTTAAATGAAATTACATATATATATATATATATATATATATATATATATATATATATATATTATAGTTATATATATATATATCTTTATTACTCAAATTTTGCCACGGTATACAACCCACTTCCATTATCTATTTTTCGCGTCAGTAACATACCCGTGACTGCGAGAGAACAGCTTTTTCAACGGTCACCTGTTTACCAGCAATTGCACCATCTGCCGGAAGCGAGGGGATTACTCGCCATACTAGCTAACGATAACCACAGTCAAATGTGAAACATTATCTGTTCTCAATTAATTTGTTTATAAACAAAAAACCTTTCCACTTTCATCCCATTCAGGTTATTATACAATCTGAATTAAATATTCGCCTTAATTGAGGTACTTTTTGTGATCGTGTCGCGATTGAGATGCGCCCTTCGCCAGATCGTTAGTAGAGGATATGTTTTGTATGAGAGATGGTCGTTGGCCATGCAAATTGTTGACTGACGAGACAGTTGTCTGAATGGATCTTGGGTGTGATGTTGTTAGGTGATTTGATAGTACTGCAAAGAAATGTATCATCATATTGTTGAAAAGTTTGTTAGTAATTCAATCAAATTCATAACAAAAATTATATAAAGATATATTAATATTGAAAAGGTTAAAAACCAAAAACAGACAAACACCATAACCTCAGTACTCGCACGGCAGAATTTCATTACAATTCATTCAATGTTTCTGTCAGCAGCATATTTAAGGCTCTCTTCAGGAGAAAATACATACATTCTATAATGCGATACTAACTGTAAAATACATTATGATAAAATGTTATATATGATCTATAATAAATGGAAATTTAAATTTAGACACTCATATTAAACATTTATGAATTCTAAATGTAATGGGATGTCCATCTCACATATATCAGTGAAAAAGAGAGAAGGCTATTTGTCTGTGTGAAAGAATTGTGTATTAGCATAAGATAAAATGTGATAATCTTACTTAGAGTTGTACTCACTTTATGCTGCGCGAATTGAAATACACCAGGTATTTCAAAGATATTTAAAGATTGGTAAGTCTAGATAATTCATTGATTGTTATGTGACTGGAATTGAAAATTGAAAGGGACATAGTACATTAGTCAAGAGGCAGTATGGTAGACAGTTTTACTTTAGTCAAAACAAACCATGGGTGTTGATAAGTGAATTTCACAATTTATGTATGATCGAAGGTGAAATCTAAATAAATAGAGCAAAATCTGGTTAATTTCATCATTTATAACTAAAGAACGGCTGAAGCAATTTTAATTATCTCTAATTTGTTGCATTCATCTCCGCCCCAAATAGAAAAATAACTATTAAAATAGCGGAAAAATGTACGGAGAAAATTATGGCACTGTAGAACAAAACTAAATATTCATGTCAAATGCAACCCGCAACACTCGGCTTTTGAATCTGTATCGTTAAGTAAATCCAGAACAAAGCTTTCCAGGGCATTAAAAACTAAAATTCGTAGGCCGAAAGCCTCAATAAAAGATATCGCAATTCACAGGATGAGATCTTCTTAATCGTTCTATTAAAATTTTGCTGGTCCGGCACTTCTCGATATTACCCCACCTTAGGTTAGAGATGGGCAGAATCTGCTACTAAATGAGACTGAGACGGCCCGAAATAGAGAGAGAGATACACAGAGAGAGAGAGGGAGAGAGTCAGACTGAAATAGGGTCAGAGTGAGGCGGAGAGAGAGACGGAGAGAGTGAGACGGAGAGAGTGAGACGGAGAGAGTGTGACGGAGAGAGAGACGGAGAGGGAGAGACCGAGAGAGAGACGGAGAAGAAACGAGAAAGAGGGAATGAAGGGCAGAACAACGTCAGCTAGGTATATATATATATATATATATATATATATATATATATATATATATATATATATATATATATATATATATATATTTGTGTGTGTGTGTTGGAAAGAATCAGGGCAGAAAACACCGACATCGTGTGACCGATCTTCTTCAAAGTTGACACATCCACGTGTGTTTTCACCGAGAAGGTTCATAAGCTGTTATTTTTGTTGAAACTTCACTAGATCGGGCTGCAGCACAATATTTCGCTTCATTTTAACTCAATTTCCATTTAAACTGCGCCCCACCTGTGCTTCATTGTTGCTGAGCGTTGCCGTATGGCGCAGGCCTTCGAGGCCGAGTAGTTCAGGACAGCGGCGTAAGTACGAGAGAGAGTGAGAAATATACACAGACAGAAAGAGGGAGACAGAGACAGAAACAGAGATAGAGTGCAACAGAGAGAGGCCAACCCAGGGAGAGAGAGACAGTCAGAGGGAAACAGTGGCAGACAGAGACGGAGAGAGAGGAAACAGACAGACAGACAAAGAACGAGACAGAGAAAGAGAGAAACAGGCAGAGAGAGAGAGAGAGAGAGACAAGAGACAGAAACTCACGGAGAGAGAAAGAGAGACAGACAGAAAGAGAGAGATAGAGAGAGACAGAGAGATAGTCTCTCTATTAGAGACTGAGACAGGCAGAGACAATCAGAGACAGGAGCAGATAGAGGGAGACAGAGACGCAGAGAGAGAAACAAAGAGAAACAGAGTAAGAGAGAGACAAAGAGAGAGACAGAGAGAGACGAGAGACAGCCAGAAACGCACAGGAGAGAGAGACAGCGATACAGAGACTGAAAGAGACCGAGATAGAGAGAGACAAACAGAGGCATACAGAAGACGGAGAGTCAGAGACAGAGAGAGAGACAGAGAGAGAGACAGAGAGAGAGACAGAGAGGCAGATAGAGCCAGATAGAGAGAGACAGATACAGACAATCAGGTACAGAGAGACACAGATGCAGAGAGAGACAGAGACAGACTGAGATAGAGACAGATACAGAGACGAGACTGAGACCGAGAGAATCAGACCGGACTGAAGACCCAGCTCCCCCTCACTGTTCCCCAGTAGCGGAGGGTGCAGAACACGTTTTCTTTGTGTGCCCTAGGTTCGAAGAAGAGAGTACACATCTCTGCGTTCAACTGGGACAGCCACTGCTGCCCGAGTACATCGTAAGGGGAATGCTGGTCAGATCTCGAGGAACGGTGTCCGAGAAGCGGCGAGAATGGCGTCCTCGAATGATACCGAAAGGTTGGGCGCATGCCCTTTTCATCCCCGCGAAGTAAAAATCTCACACTACCTTGTGCTCTGGGCGACTTGGTGTCATTTGGAGATTTCCACTTACCCTCGCAAAAAAAGAGACAGCCAGAAGCAGACAGAGACGCAGAGTGACAAACGGAGAGAGTGACATACGTGGAGAGACGGAGACAAAGAGGGACAGGGACACAGAGGGGCAAGGACAGAGAGAGGCACAGGCAGAGACAGACAGACAGACAGACAGACAGACAGAGTCAGTCAGACAGGTTGAGACGGGGACAGAGAGAGACAGTGATAGAACGAGAGAGGGAAGAAAAAGGTGGAGACAGAGAGCAGGACAACGTCCGCTACAGGGTTCTGCTAGTATGTTCTAAACTAATGATCCTATACAATGACACACACTTTCTCATACTAGTCCGCTATTTATTTGGATCGGGCTAGCTTTTCGGATTTGTCCCACTATCTTCACACCTCCTATCCATCGCCGCTCAAAGTATATTTTTTTCACATTTTTTTAATTTTTCGCTCCACTAAATGTGGAACTGAAATGTGGAATACTTTTTAAAGAAGATTATAAAAGAGAATAACCTCGACCTACATGGATATTTTCATTGAAAAATTTGGAGGTGTATTTCAGAAAATGTTTGAGCGACTCTGAAAATGTACATTTTGAAACTCATTATCAACCAAAACTTTTGTATTTTCAAGAAATTTCACTATAAATTATTGTACAATAGTATGCGCAAGTCCAATAAAATATATTAAAATCACTGTTAATGTAACAAAATTGCTAGTACTAAGGGCGTGATAGTTATTTCAAAAAAATTACTTTTCTGTAATATTTGAAAAATACAAGGAATATGTCAAAGTGACATTTGAGTCATCTTCTTCAATCCATTGTTGTCATTTATGTCATGTTATTCATAATATTGTTGTTCAATATGTACTCGGTTTCGCCAGAACATTGACCCCTACCAAACGTAGTATGTTTGCTCTTAGAACTGTTTATTTGCATGCCATTTATTTATGGTCAGAAATGTAATCTATTTAAGTCTTGCTGCCAAATACCTTCTTCCACCTGTAGTTTAATAACCTAGAAAACTACACATACATATAGTCACTATCATTATAGTCACAGCAACATTGAAGAAAAATAATCTACAAATCACTCACGAAGGCGAAAAATACAAAATACATTAACACCTTCTGGTGGAAGTTCTTGCGTAACGCTTCCGGTGGTTGAAAACAGTCTTCTAATTTGGATCCTCTCTTTCCTGTCGTAATGATGTTCCGCAATCCTAATGACCATACCGGAATCTACTAATTTCTTTAAAGGACAATGTGTTTGATAACGTAAAAGCTTTAGCAAAATATATTTCTATTCGTCGACCCTTCCACCCTCATCAATTTCTTCGGAGAGGTCCTGTAGAATTGACCCAAGCTAATTTTGGAAATATAAACCATTCCTGAATGGTCAATAACCTACCATTCTCCATAGTATGTTATTGACGAAAAATTACATTAGACTTCGAACAATCGAAATGCTGTTTTATTTCCATTCCTTCTGCAAACATACTAAAAAATCTTGGCAAATTATTACCAACCGCATAAAGAATATATTTCAAATGACATTCCACCGCAATCTTTTTTCTTCTTTAACGAACTTGAATATTCACGAATAACGTCATGGAAATTTTCGATGAAGAATTTAGAAAATGCCGTTTAAGCGTTTCTGTAAATGCGAAATTTCAAGATGTTTTTCAGAAAACTTTGGAGTTTTCGAGAAATTTCATTTGAAATAATTTATAGAATGTCTCCTTACAAATGCAAGAATGGACACATCGCTAGTTATGTAACGACACGAAAGAGATCTTAAAAAATTACATTTGCGTATTTTTTAAAAAAAACAACAAAATAATACAGCAAAGTGGCGTTTATTTCATTTTAAACAGAACAGTTAGCACTATTCTTACCAAAATTTAAAGAAAAAAGGTGGAGCGTTTTCAAAAAATTTTTGTTTTAGATATTTTTATATTGCATATATATATATATATATATATATATATATATATATATCGGCATTGCTCGAAAATTACTTGAATTTTCAAAAAAAATTATGACTTCATTGAAATAACTAATTGTGGAGAATAAACTTTATTTGCAGAAAAAATATTGTAATTGTAGGAAGGCACCGAAAAATATGTGAACAATTGCAAATTTTGCAAAATCAGGGATTTCAACGAAAATAAGACTTTTAGTTTGCTTCATGATATCCGAGAACAATATTTATTCCGTACATTTGGAGCCATATTTTTAAAAATTTTGAGAATTATATTTAAACTTTATATAAGGTACTCCCTAAAATTAAAACATCGGTTTCAAATTCAATAATATGTGATATCTCCCTGATAGATTGGGGAATGTATTTTGCTGAAAACCCTGTTTATCATTTAGCAGCTAGCGTTGTTCACAGTCGGACAGACGGACGAACGGATTTACCATCAATCGATTTTTCGGTATCAAGTGGTAGTGGCTAGCTCCCCAACAAACTGGTTTGCAGTTCCATCGAATGACGGAAATCTAATTTCCAAATTCATAACGCTTATATATCATAAAACTTTAGCAATACATGTAAAATATTAAAACTAAGTTTAATAACATTCTATATTGAAATATTACTCACATAATTTTATGCGTAATGTTCGTGTCAGTTAGATTAACCTCTCGCGCACGTGGTTCTGGCTTCGATTTCCAGGGGGCATTCGAGTTGTTGTATTAGCTAAACATTCTGACAATTCACGGTAATAGATTACATGCTGCTATACGTAGTATTTCCAAGATCCCATTATTCGTTTGTCCATTATATATTGCTGAGGTCGTCTTCATTTCCTTTCGGCAGTTCCTTTGGAGCTTGTAAGATAAATTCCCCAAGTAGGGTCTACCAACAGGGTTAATAGAATTCATATATAACAAAAAATAATTTGGTTTTGAAAATACGGTGATCGCACTCCAGCACATTGCAACAAGAACTATTGTTGGATACGTTTTACACAAATAAAATTAATTTCTTCAAAAATTTCCTTACCATAGTATATTGTAACGTATTTTATTAACACAAGCAGGAAGACCGGCGCCTTACAGGCACCACGTCGCTGGATTAGGGCGCCAGAGAATACTGGGTGGAGAAAGGAAGTACAATGAATAGGCGGTAGCTATGGGCGGAGACACCCCAAGGTATTTTGGGAACGTCCACAAATTCATGGGAAGGGATACCCAATACGCGTGGTGGCGCGACAATCACGTGGCATGAAGTGCCGCGCGAAAGCGAGATGACGTTGCTTGTCACGTGGCCTGGAAGGAGAGTGCAAAGCGCGAGGGTGGGTTTTGGGCTGAGTGAAAACATCCTGCGAAAGCACAAAACTTGGGCCCAGAGTGGTGCGGAGACGAGCTATGCTCGTAGGGCAACCTATATGTTGGGACACCGCTGTGGAACATTTTTTCCACGGGTGACTGCGGTCGCCGGGTTCTACGCTGTGCGCGTAAGCTCACTGAGGAGTGACGAGGGCCACAAGTCAGGCAGATTTGCATCATTTAAGGATCGCTCCTGCGATCGGAGGATAAGGTCTATCAGAGCTGATCAAACTATTTGTAAAAACCTATTAATAAATCTGTAAATATCTGAAGCTCGTGTCTGTGATTGCTGTTGTGTTACCACGACGTCACAATATATGGCTATAATGAAAGACCTTCCACGCACACACACGTATTCACTACAATGATCATAGGATCTTTGTTGTAGTGATGGGATTCGATAGTGCCCCAACGGTTGGAGATGCATTCACTGTGCGAGACATTATCGAGGGACTTTTGTTCAGAAAGGCTAACTTAACAAAATATAAAACATAATATCTAAACAAAATGTAATAATAATAATAATAATAATAATAATAATAATAATAATAATAATAATAATAATAAACAAATTCACTAAATATCTGAAATAATTAATCTAGTTTTTCAGCTGGGTCGAATTCAGTCGCTGTCTGGAGGAGAATTGTAGCGGCCAGCTGCCCAGATCGGTAGTTTTCCGTGGTTTCTCCGATCAACACCAGGCGAATGCCGGAGCGGTGCCCTGAGGAGCGGGGCACAGACCGCGCACGATCTATCCTTCCTCTTCCTTGTCCTAGCCTCTCCCCTTACACACACACACTTACACTAACATGTACTACATTACCACATATTCCGGGAGACCGGTCGGGACCTTAAAGCTTGTCCTGGCTGGGGCTGTGCCCCGCTGGTGGGAGAGTCCTGGTTAGGGGGAAACCCCACTAGCCGACAGTAGGTCGGCGCCGGATCTCGCCATCCAGGGGGGCAAGATAACCACCATCTCTCGAAAAAAACATGCACTATGCTTACGGGACTAATGACCAAAAAGCAATTGACGCACTCGGAAACACGAAAAAAATCAATGATAAAAAAATCAAATAATTAATTCGCAACTTCAATAATTCAGTAACTTGTGTAGTTTCAATAACACGCGCAATTCGTAAATATAATTTGCTGATAGTGTCAGATGAAAACAGAAAATTGGTGTTCGCTCGGACGCCGCGCAGAGCTCAGAGACAAGACCCCCTCCCCCAATCAATTGGTAGCTGCACCGAAGGCTCTATGTTAAAGCACGTTGAAGCGTAGGGCCAAATAATAACTGCAGTAAACGCAGCAATAGAGCCAAGAACAAAACCTGTGGCAATGCCAATAAGATATATACACACACTCACAATATTTATGCCCTTTCACTTCGAGGGCCCGACAATAAGAGTTTTTATGTGAAAAATTCGTTTTTACCCGCAGCAATACAATATGTTTTATTTACTGAATAAGTTGTAAAGATAAAGCAAGAACATTTTTTTGGAGAAGAGGCAGCCTACTAGCTATACCTCTGGGAAACATGTAATAATATTCACTGTCGTTGCTCGTATATTTGGCGGGTGATAATGTGCGCACCTATACTTCGTTGGATAATTTTTTTCCAATCAATATGTTTCAAGGGCGTGCGGAAATTACATTGTAAACCCCAGCTGCTAGCGACCAAGCCCCTCCCCTACCGCATAGAAAGTAGTCATGCAACAGGAAATTCTTACCATTCCGTGAAACACAAATGTTTTAGCAAATAAACAATTCCAACATGCAATTTATCACTACCAAACAAGATGTATTTTCGTGAAAGAAAAATTAAATAGTAACTTACGGAACAGGAAAATGAAATCTGCTTCTTGTAAACGTTGCGGTAATCAATGGAAACTAAACTCCATTCTTCTTTCATGACTAACAAAATTCTCTATAGTTTTTTAGAAAAATGAATATGTGTGCCATATGTTCTCAAGCTGTGATGATTCAATAGGGTAAAGTGGATAATCTGTTTTCACTAGCTCTGTTTCGACTAGTTCTGATTCACTAATTCTTTTTTCTTTTCACCATGTCACGCACAGTCCTGCCATGCACACTGGCTCTCCCAGGACCCGTTAGGTTATTCGAAAATTCGGAGAATCTAGTGTTCTGATCACGTGTGGCAGAACTACCTTTCTCATAATAATAAATAAAATCTCAAGGGAACATTCTGGTTAACTCTCATTACAGCGAGAGAGAAATATTTGCCTCATAATCATTATATAAGTTATAAACTTCTCGACAAACGCTTCGGTAATTTATATTGACAAAACATGTTATTTAAAAATGATGAATTGTGGTAGCACTGGCTTACGAGTAAATATGAGATGCCTTGTTTGCTCTCATCTGCGGGGAGTATTGAAATCACGAGGCAAGCGAGGCCTGACCTTGAAGCAAGGGAGGAGAGTAACATCATCCTTCGCTAGCTAGCTGCGTTCACGTTATCTGCTACGGCTTCCCGCCTGCCTGCCGCCGTCCCAGCGAACAAGAGCGCGAATTCAAAAAGGTCATGTTGAATTTTTTCAAAATATGAGTATTTTTAAGTAATTTGGCGTCAAACTTAGCCACTCGCTCTGAATATCCTGCGGTTCGTGAACATAAGATGAGAAGAGATCCCAGGCAGTTGGATGCTGCGTAAATTAGAATTTTTATATTATTTCATATTTTTGAGTTCGTTTCTTCGAGCTTTTTTGTTTGAGATTTTGTTATATTTTTACCAATTAATCTTTTAGGTATTATTTAAAACCTATTTTAAATTCCGGTCTTTAATTGAGTTAAATGTGAAACGAAAAGATGATATCGCTTTGCATAATAAGATACGGGAATGAAGAATAATGCGTGTAAAAATAGAGTAGTTTTGATTAAAATAATAATATTATATTTATTTTTTGTATTTTTCTATCAATTTTCTTTTTATTGCCAGCGCTATCAACAATACTAATTTGCAAAATGTGTGTCCCAAACGATTCAGCGGTCATTCTGGCTTGTTGCAATACATTGTTGTAACCGCACTGCTAACAGGTTAAAGTACGAATCGCGCATCATTGATATATTTAACATGAACATGAACATGAACATGAACTCTTTGAATTCAATGGCAGAAAGCTGTTTTCGTGTAAACGTTTCAAATAAAAAAGATGTATTTTTTCACGCTTCGTTTGTTTAAGAAGTTTTCAAATGGTAATTGAAGTGTAAGACAGAAATTGTCATATTATATTACATAGGTATTAACAACATTGCGCGAATGACGTGCTGTTTTAACATCGCTAGTTTAATTTCGAAATATCGTGAGTTTCTAATAGAATTAAATGAATAATATTAACCACGCGTGTTTATAAATGAATAGTTTAAGTAATTATCTACTCTAGTCTTCAAATTTGCGCATATTTATGAAGTTGTAGACAAAAATGTAATAAGTATTCCACATTCGGGCACTTGACTCTATCAGCCACTCTGACACAAACCATCTCAATGTTTTGCACAGATAGTCCACAAAGAGAACGCCCATACTTTTTAACGTTCACGGATGAAATCGTTTCATTGAACTTTACAATAAGTCTTTTGTTTCATTCAGTGGGTAGTTATTGCGTCCTACAATCGCCCAAAGACATATTACAGTTGCTGTATAACTTTCTCCGTTCAGAGAAAACGATTTCACAATTAGAACACGCTGCGCAACATTAAGCTATTCCATGATTGGGCACACAAAGAAAAAATGCACTTTACTTATCACCAGATCAGGTGGCTCAGGGCATCAACTGATGTCAGCGAAATGCCTAAGACCGGGAGGTCCTAGGGTTTGAATCCCGCCGGTGGCAGAATTTTCCACACTAACTAGATAGCTAGGTGAAGTTCAGCTGCTGTCTGGTGGAGAATTCTAGTTCTGACTGTAGTTTTACTGCTCTGATCTGTAGTTTTACGTGGTTTTCTGATTAACACCAGACAAATGCCGGAGCAGTACCCTAACAAACAGGTCACGGGCTTTGGGCTATCTTTTCTTCCTCTTGATTGATCTATCTTCATCTCCTTACACACACTTATATACACTACACTACCACTCGTGTCAGACCAATTCGGAGCTTAGAGGTTGTCCCGGCTGGCGCGGGGTTCCGCTGCTGGGAGACACCTGGTTAGGGAAACCACGCATGCCGACGTAGGTCGGCACCGAATCTCCGGGGAATATCACCGGCACCGACGACGCTACCAGAATCATTTCACTTATCTTGCAATTCCCATCCCATTCTATGAAATTCATCACTAATTGCCCTTGAGAAACTTCAAAGCCCTTCTACTTTCTCTTTCTTGTTTGCCTCTCTGGAATCCCCAAGTAATAAAGTAATACTTTTCCTTTAAATACTTAAACACTTACCGTCCATGTCGACTAAATGTTTTCATGGTCACTTATACTACCTTCTATGACGATTCACGATAAGAATACGTTTGTGGTCTAATAAAAAACATCCACAACATCTACAAGATTTTTCAGATCTGAGCTTCTAGTATCAGAATGAAAACCGCAATATTGTCAGTTCTTCACTGTTTGGATGGGTTTTGCTAAAATCAACAGAAACATGAGAATACTCGAATTATTCCCACAGCTCTCGGTCTTCAATGTCACGAATTCTATGGGACATGCTGAAGTAGTTTTCACGTTGAGAAAGTGCCAGTTAAGTCCAAATTAGAGAATCAAATCCTAGAATATGAATCTCTAACTTTAGTATTTACATTTCCACATACTCTTCTGTCTGAAAGCTTTCTATGCGGCATGCTTACCTTCAGTTTTTGTTGTTGAATTTTCTACAAATTCATTTACTTGACATATTATTCGTCAAACTGTTGTATTTACATTTCCACATACTCTTCTGTCTCAAAGCTTTCTTTGTGGCATGCTTACTTTCAGTTTTTGTTGTTGAAGTTTTACAAACTCGTTTATTTCACATATTATTCATCAAACTTCTTAATATAAACAATACAATATATTCAATAAAAAATTATGCTTCACATTTATTTGTCTACTTTCAATATACGTCATCGCCAATTTAACAGAATCAATTATGGAAATCGAAAACGTAGCTGTTCACACGTTCCCTTGGTTTAGCTGAGCCAAAATTACGCCGATCCCCAATCATCAATCTCCTCTTAAACGAAAGAAACGGCCCGAAACTATTAAAAGATGGAAAATTAATCGATGCCCCGGGCAGCAGATGGGGGAGGGGGGCGTGTGACGGTGCAGCTTCGCCTCAGCCCCTTCTTTTCTTCCTCGCGGCGCGCCGCCGCCGGGTGACGCAGCGCTCGGACGTTTCGGGAAACAGGCCCCTGCCCCCCCCCCCCCGGCTCCGCACGCCGCGACCTCTTCGATTTCCCAGAAGGCCCCGCGCCGGAATTCGGCCCTGTAGCCCCTTCTTGTGCGGCGGGGACGTGGTGGGGATGGGGGTGGCGGCGAGAGCAGGTCGGTAAAGGAGCGAAATAGGTATTCCACGGAAACGATTGTCTTGCCTAGAGGCAATTACGTTTCCTAAAAAGTGATGCTTCTTTTTATATTCGTACAGTTATGTTGATTTCGCAAATGTATTTCCATTTATTTAAATCATTAGAAAGTATTCAATGAAACCGAGTTGGCATCTCCAATGCAAAGTTCCTGTTTCAAGATCAAGTGTATAATGTGGAATTATCAATTTATGTGTTCGTCACTGTCCCCACTTATATATTCCTTCTAAAATGTCTTGTATCGATAAATATTGCTGTTGTATTTAATTGGAATGGTTTCGTGACCTCAATAAATATTCCTTAGAATTGACCTTAAATATTCTTGCTGTTACTGTGTTTTTGCAAATATTAAAATAACATTGTAATTCTAATTGAACACTGAAACTCTTGTATTCAATTACAAAAGGCAATTGTTGCCAATGATCATTAATGCTGATGCACAGGCCCGGTGAATAATGTAGGTAGCTGTACCCACATGAAAAGTTTCGTATGAGTAAAAGACCCAAACGGAATTTGGGGTGAAGGAAATATTACACAAACGTCAAATCCCAGACATGAACGAAATTTTGTCGGTGTTGCGTCAACTCAAAACGTATATGCTATCAACAGTGCAGCTATTTTTGCAAAGTCCGCTCAACAGTAATGTGATTTTACATGTGTATAGCGGCATGACCGACGAAATTGGTATGCACAAATTGTTAAATGAGTTTATATCAAAAGATACTAAGCACAGCGATGTTTTTGCATTGCAAAAATGAACTGCTGAAGTTACATAAACGAGGGGTGATAATTTAATGATGACCATAACAATTTGAAAACATTATTTCTTGAATTTTCCCCTTCAAATACATTTCCGGCGTGGGTTGCAGGAGGGAGAGCCCCCCCCCCCCTCTTCGGGTCAACTACCCTCTCGGGCTTAACACCAACCGCCGGTCGTGGTTGATGCGACTATAAATAAATAAAAAAAAAGAAAAAAAAGAAACTAGTAGTGTTACAGAAAGGCACTGACTTTCTTATACTAGTTAGTTTCCTTATCTCTTTGACCTGGGGTGTCTATTCGTTTTTGTCCTATCGTCATGAAAAGTTTCGTATGAGTAAAAGACCCAAACGGAATTTGGGCCTCTTCTTAGCTGCCATCTATTGGCGCCTAAAGGACATTTTTCCACTTTTTTTTCAATTTTTCCGTCGCCTAATTCTACAATTGAAATATGACTTTAAGAATATAGGAGAAAGAGTAAAACCTAGCCTTATATAAAATTTTCGTTAAAAAATATGGAGTCATTTTTGATAAAATGCTGTTTCTGAAAATGTGCAATTTGAAGCTCATATTCGCCCAAAACGTACGAGGTTTCCATAAACTTCATAAAAATATATTTTAAGCAATGTAACTCGCATATGCAGTAATGTATAGGAAATGCATGAAATGTAGTCTAAGCACTAATGACGTGAGAGATATTTACAAAAATGCATTTGTGTATTTTTGAAGAAACAAAATATTAAGGGAAAAATGCGTTTATGTAATCTTACATAGAGGATTTATCACTATCATCAGAAAAATATTTCAGACGTTTTCGAGAAAATGAGGTTTAGGTATTTCTGAAAATGCCTAATATGGAGCTCATTTTCACAGAAAAGTTTGGATTTTTCGAGAAACTTAATATTTTATTATTCAAAATCCTTGTACTCAAATGCAGTAACGTTTACAAATCACTGGTAAAGAAAAAATCACCGAAGTAAGAAAGGGATATAAAAATTCTGTAATTTTGGAAAAAACAAAATAATAGAGCGTTTATGACGTTTATGTAATCTGTTTCAGCGCATTTAGCACTATTTCTACGAAAACGTTAATGAAACAATTTGAAGCCTTTTTATAATATTTTGTTTTTAATATTACAGATATTTTAACATCATAGACATTGATTCATTTACTCTAAGTCCCTCTACAACTGGAGAATCCATACCGATGATGTCTAGCACTAAATCATCGACATCACTAATTTTTATTGCTACTGCCCTCCATTTCCTGTGCGTTTGCCATTGTCTAGATTCTCGTGTTAAATATAAACAAAACAGATAATAACTACATTGTATTAAATGTAATAATTGTATTTCAAAGTAAGATTGCGCAGCGGTAGATTTAAATTATTAATGAATACAATTATGCTGTTGGATATGATATTATATAAAGATGCACTGTTTCAAATACAGATATTTAAAACTGAACTCACAAATTATGCTTTCCGCGTATTGGGCCACCATAAATCTCTTAAATAATTGGAATCATTCTCATGTGACAAATCACCGGTTGAGATGGCATATTCCCATACTTCTTTCCATGCCTGCGTTTTGTCTTGTCTGTTAAGTTTTTCTGTAAATGTATGTCTAAATGTTTCTGTCTTCAAATAAAATCAATTTCTTCTTTATTTTAGTCAAAATAACTATTTCAGTGTCCTTCGCTCTTCCCTTCGACTCATCATAAGAATTCGCGAATACTTTATACACCGCAGGCGCCTCGCACAATTGAAAATGTACGTCATGTTTTCCTGTTCTCGTTAAATATACACCCTTTTTTTCGCAACCAGGGAGGCCGTGAACATTGTTGTTTCTCTGAGTAGTGAGTAAGTGCATTAACCCATTCGTGGATTACCACCGATAAACATAAACCCGGAAATGGAGTTATAAGAAGTTCTGAATTATGAAGAAGGAATGACTCAGAAACACTGATGCATGTGTCGCGCAGTGCGTGTACGCCTACGAATGTCACATTCTTTTTCTTTTGGTTGCGAATTGGGCATCCTGGGAGCACGCGAACGCGCCACTTGTACGCACCGAGGCCCAGTCAGATTATCCCGAGGACAATTGCACGTGACCTTTTTGGTGGGAGGGATCAGCACTGTTATACAGGATTCATTTTTACACCCCAGGGGGTGTAAGGCCTGGGGTGATAAAGTATGAGACAATGATGAAGGGTGAATGAACGACAAACATACAAATACAAACACACACAACCATGCCCGAGGCGGGACTCGATCTCGCGATCCTTCCGTCCGAGATCGCCAAGGCACTACTGTCTTCGCGATCTCTGCTATCCGGATCAGCCTAACGCGGAATTACTGGGAGCGGTAACTCAATGCATCAACTGATGTCACTGCAGCGCCTCTGACCGGGAGCGCCTCTGACCTAGGTTCAAGCCCTGACCGCAGCAGAATTTTCGACACTAGTTTTTCAGCTAGATCGAATTCAGTCGCTGTGTGGAAAGAATTCTCGCGGCCGACTGCTCTGATCGGTAGTATTCCGTGGTTTCTCCGATTAACACCAGGTAACACCCACACTCACTTACTATCATGCACCACACTTCCACATATTACGTGAGACCGGTCGGGAGTTTAGAGCTTGTCCCGACTGGGGCGATGCCCCGCTGGTGGGAGAGTCCCGGTCGGGGGAAACCCCACTAGACGACCGTAGGTCGGTGCCGGATATCGCCATCCAGCGGAGGAAGAACACCGCCATCTCTTGAGAGAAAAAGCATGCACTACACTTACGGGGCTAATGACCAAAGCCGTTGACGCGCCCGGAAAGAAGAAAAAATCAATGAAATTAATGCGGAATTCTAATTGTTCACTATTCTACACTTTTGCCTTGAAGCTGATAATCGTAGCTTTGGGGTGAGATGTTCCATAAGTGTATTGCGTGTTTTTTATGTTAGTAGGTGTATGTGTTCTTCTCCAGATGGTATGTCCCACTGTGTGGTGGGAGATATCTGGATTTTATGCAGTCAGGTATCTCCCACCATCGAGGTACCCGCCCTCTTAAGTTCCCATCAGGTTTCCCTTCATGTGTGGTTGTGTCGTGCATGGAAGTCTGGTGTAGGTCGTGTAGTGTAAGGAGTTAGGATAGAACAAAGAAGCGGAAAGAAAGATTCCACGCGGCCCGTAGTCATTTGTCAGGGTACTGCTCCGGCATTTACCTGGTATTTATCGAAAAAAAAACTCGAAAAACTACTGATCAGAACAACCCACCTCTAGAATTCTCCTCCCCACAGGGACTGAATTCGCCGTAGCTGTCAAGCTTGTGACGAAACTCCTGCCAGCGTGGGGAGCGGAACCGTAGGACCGCCCTTTCAGATGCACTGCAGTGGCATCCGCTGAAGCCCTTGTGGGTGCGTGCAGAAGGGCCGTGCGTTCCTGCGCCGCCTAGCGCCACCGCGCGCGCGGCGCTCCCTTGGGCCAAACGTCCATTTATTTCCCATTTCCTCCACGCGGCGCGCGCACTCTCATTTCCGCGTCGTTTTCGCTCCTCCATCGCCCTCCCCCCCCCTCCCCACCGGAAGCGGCCGTGGGCTCTCGGACCCCTCGCGGCAGCGGAGGCAGCGCGAATCTCGCCCCCTTCAGAA
This sequence comes from Teleogryllus occipitalis, assembly GCA_011170035.1. NCBI lineage: Eukaryota > Metazoa > Arthropoda > Insecta > Orthoptera > Gryllidae > Teleogryllus > Teleogryllus occipitalis. The sequence goes on from BLKR01001996.1 coordinate 88,701, forward strand.
GGTCAGGGGCCGCGCGAGAGCAGCGATTCGCCTCATCCTGCAGGTGCGTTCGCTTTGTTTTCGCAACGGAGCCCAGTTTGCTCTCTGGAGGATATGCACCAACCAGAGGGTCACGGCTTTAGAAAAATATTGCAACAACGTATGTGCAATCAGCTATGACGTGTAGTTGGGATTGCACTTCCAAGTCCACTGAGAGGAGGCTCAGGGCATCAACTGATGTCACTGCAGTCCCTCTGACCGTGAGGTCCTACGTTCGAGTCCCGATGGGGGCAGGATTTCCGACACTACCTTGACAGCTGGGTCGAATGCAGTCGCTGTCTGGAGGAGAATTCTAGCAGCCTGCTGCTCTGATCGGTAGATTTCCGTGGTTTCTCCGATCAACACCAGACGAATGCCGGAGCAGTACACTAACAAACGGACCACGGACCGCGCGCGATCTTTCCTACCTCTTCCCTGTCCTATCCTCACCCTTTACACACACACGTACACGAACATGCACTTCACTACCGTACATGCCGAGAGACCAGTCGGGAAATCAGAGCTTGCCCTGGCTGGGGCGGGGCCTCGCTGGTGGGAGAAACCTGGTTGGGGAAACCCCGCTATCCGACTGTAGATCCGCGCCGGATCTCACCATCCAGCGGGGGAAGACCACCGCCACCTCTCGATCAGAAACACGCACTACACATACGACACTAATGACCATAGTAGTTGACGCGCCTGGAATCACATTCAATCAATCCGAGACCACCCGACTAACACTGTGGCAAAAATTCAGAAGAGTGGAGATGGAAGGGAACGGGAAATGGCCTTGCGCCTAGGATAACAAATTATTAGTAGCACCTGCTCCACCAATTTTATTGAAGTTTGTTTTCTGCAAATGCTCCAAAAACTGCAAAAACGTGACTGCGAGAAGACAATAATTAATGATCTAACTTGTTCCAACTGCGAAAAGTCAATAATAGCAAACGTTTCTAAAAATGAACTGAAAGGGGAGTTATGAGCTGGAACAAGACAAGATGAAGCCGTTGAAAGTCATGAACCAATGCAAGAGGACCTGGATTTTCTTAAAGATACTAGATCAATCATTAGAAAAAGTATAATATACAAGAGTTATAGTAATAAAAGACGCGCTAATTCAATTTGTATCTAGAAAATGTTTACGCAAACCATGGCTCCCGAAACCTACGGGTCGGTGAAACAGCGGTCCATCGTCTTCCATAATAATTTTCTTTTTCATTTTACCAATAACATACTTTTTCCAATTAAAATATATACTCACTGAAAAGGTGCCATATTTACTCGTGCACAACTTTTTTTTATGTAAATTACAAGAGTTAGTGAGGGAGTTTAAGTGGTCTGCCATTGTCGCAGTAACAAGCAGGCACAATTTACACCAATGGCAAGATTCTAGAAAAAAGCTATTGCACATGAAATGTAGCCTATCCTCTTATATTTTACATCCGGTTAATACTTACAAAAAATGAATAGTCTTTATGTTATCTTGAGATGAAGTGGGATTATTCCCGTATTTTAATGTTTTGCTTATTTCACCGGTTTTGGCAGTGCTCTCACTGTTAAACCGTTAATTAGAGCTAAAAAGCTTTACAATATTAAATCTAATTGTCTTCTAATGAATGTAATGCTGTCTTTTTTATTTCATATAGGACCATTATTTTCAACAAGTGCATTGCTTTGAGTTATTTTAAAAAACTGAAAAAATGTTATGATTTTTTCACATTTTTTGCATAAAAACGCATTTTCGAGTATTTTTGTTGGCAAACATCATATTCGTGTTCAGCATTCCCAAAAACATATGGGAATTAAATTTCAAAACTACACTAAAACTTTCCCTTATTTTCTACCATTTAACTGGACCATTATGAGTACATGTAGTTTAAATGAAGTCTAATTAATTATCTGAAAAAATTAAAAAGGGTTCATGAGAAAATGAGCTCGAAATTTCGTATTTATAGAAAGGCTTAAATGGCATTTTCTCAATAACGGCTCCAAATTTTTCAAAAGAAAAATATCATTCAGATCGATTTTTTAATCTTCTACAATACTCTTCCTGTTATATTTCACGTTGTACAGTAAGGGGGCCGAAAAATACGAAATTGTTTAAAAACACTTACTTTGGGTGGCGATACATAGCAGCTGGAAAGATGGTGGGGCAAAACCGAAAAGCTAGCCTAGAACAAATAAGTAGAAAACTAATATGAGAAAGTCTGTATTTTGAGAAACACTAGGTTGTTTTATGGTTATTCTCAACATAGAGTCACGATCCCATGAAAATCCTATTAAAGAGAATATGTTACAGTGTTACAGTATGTGTATACATATTTTATTTATTTACTCTTTGTACTGCAGGAATACTTGCTTAGGGTTACAGGACGTTGGAACTCCTGTCAATTAGCCATTTTGGCATTAGCTTTCCCCACTTCCCTCTGTAGATTAACGGGTCATAGAAGACATACATACATAGAGGCATCATTTCAGGGTATGTATTCCTCACCACATGTGGACAATCAAAATAGTTCATTACAACATGATTCATTTCTGAGTTATGACCTTCACAGCTCTGAAGTTCACCGGAACGCTTTTCCTCCCGTAAGGCGTTGCCGTGAAAAGAGACATTAACAGAACACTCTGAATGTTCATCCCGAGACGAACGTTACATTTAGTGTTGTGTTTGGCATTCGACTGTGCGTCATGTACTCAAATCAGGAGCTGGCAGATATACACTTCATGTACGGTAAGGCGGACGGCAAAACTGCACTGGCTCGTCGCTTGTACCAGAAGAGGTACCCACAGTAACTATGTCCAGATCAGAAGTCATTTGAAGTACGGCTCCATCGCCGTCTGTGCGAGCATGGACAATTTAACTCTCCTGTTTGGAGAGTGGACGACCAAGATACAAATCCATCTGTAGAGGAGGAGATTCTGGCCGCTGTGGACACGACTCCGTTTATCAGCACACAAAAGTTAACGGTAAGCGTTGCAAGTGAATATTCCTCAGACGACTGTCTGGAAACTGTTGCAAGAGCATCAGTTGTATCCTTATCATTTGCAACGTGTACAGGCCCAGTCACTAGCACATTACCTGCAGGAGTTAGGTACTGTCAGCGGTTCTTGCAGCAGTGTAGTGCAAATACGAACTTTCCTGCCTTAGTATTATTTACAGATCAAGCTCAGTTCACACGAGATGGCATTGCAAATTTTACACAATCAGTATATACGAGCTTATGAAAACCCACGTCGAACTGGTCCATCTCATCACCAAGTGCGGTTGTCCCTCAAGAAGTGGGTCGGTATAATTGGTGATCGATTAGTTGGACCCCACGCACTTGTAAACAGACTTATGGGGCAGGCGTACACAAACTTCCCGGAAAACACCATACCTCATTCTTATGAAGACACTCCACTGATCAGTCGTCAACACGCTCATTCCTTGCATGATGGCGCTCATGCACACTTCAGTCCTACGGCTCGACGGTATTTGATCGAAGATTTCCTGATCGAAACGTAGGTAGAGGTTGCCCAATTGCTTGGCCTCAGCAACTGACCTGATGTGAACCGATCTCGATTTATACTTGTGGGGCAATTAAAATCATTGGTGTATTCGTCTTTAGTGCCTGATTTGGAATTCCTTCGGAATCCAATGGTGGCATCTTGCGAGGACATACGCAATAATCCTGGAGTTTGGGATCGTTCGCAGGTCAATGAGACATCGGTATGAGGTCTGTTTTCAAGCGGGAGGAGGACATTTTAACTTCTTCTGTAATGACAACGACTTGCGGAACAAAAAACGGTTCCGGTAAATTTCAGCGTTGTGAAAACCATAACTCGAAAATGAAGCATTTCTGGACAATTGTTGTAAGGAACTATTTTGATTGTTTACATATGGGGAATGCATACCTAAAATTATGCCCCCTAGTTTTTCAATACACACACACACACATATACATACATATATACATACATACATGTGTGTGTGTGTGTGTGTGTGTGTGCGTGTGTGTGTGTGTGTGTGTAGCCTGTTTCGCACCTCATTGTTGAATTTCGACTTTTCAGGAGAACATAACGGATATTTTATAGTTGGGGCAATAATGAAGAAGAGGCTAAAGATATTCAATTATACTTGCTCAAATATTCAAGTGGAATATTTAATTATGTGAAGTATTCTACTAGATATTATATTATTGGATGTTGGTTTCACGACTAATTCGTATACTTTCTGAAAGTCTTCCACACAAGTCTTGACCCATTCTGTATACAGTGCAAGAAACACCATGCGTCGTTGCCATTGGTCGCAGCGGTGTTATCAAGTTTCACACCTCACCGACGAATGGAATTGGTGACTTTACATTTCTACCGTTATTTCAAATTAGTTTTCAGATGAATTATTGTGCGTTTCGCACCACACGTCATAATATGATATACTTCGTATTATATCATTCTCATATAGTCATTCACGCCACATGTCATATTTCAGAATGTGCTTTCAAGAAATACCTTCATCCTGAAAATGTCGAAAGTGGACTTGGACAACTTTGCTTTTAGATCCTTCATTTAAAGATGCAGCAACGTATGTTATCTTCTCTTGAGAGGATGAATCTAGTGAGACGTAAATCTCAAGACTCACGAATGAATTACAATCCAAAGAACAAGGGAACTGGAATGCAGTGGTGAAATCTCTCGTCTTCTTGCTCAAGGTTCAAATTCTTCTCAATCCAAAAATAATTTGTTTTAGATATATTAATTTTAGTATTTAGGAACATATTAGTGTTTTGTTACTAGTTTTAAGAATAAAACTTCTATATCAAAATTTCACTGAGTATACATTGTCGGTTTTTCAAGATTCCTTTTCTAATATCGAAGCTAAATAGCTTTGAAGCGTTGATTGAAAATAAGTCTCTAAAAGTGTGCTTATGTATTGATGTATGGGTGATCACATCCTTCTGAATGTGTGATCAAAGAGCAGCGATTTCGATTGTAAACATTTTGCGCTCAGAGAACGCGAGACCGCAACCTTTGGTGCGGGGGAAAGCTACAAAAAATCCCTTCCATGGGAAGTGGGCACAGCAAGCGTCAAACACGGTAAACATGATTAGGCAGTGAGCGCCGGAGACGCCCCCTCGCGGGCCTAACTAAGTTTCGCTCCCGCGCGCCCCCTCACCCGCCCTCGCCTATTTCCGGCGCGCTTACGTCCATTTCCCCTCCCTCCCCTCCCTTCCCCCAGGCGTCTACGCTCCCCGCGGACGCAATCCGTGGCGCCCCTCCCCCTCCCCCCCCGCCACCAAGAAATCGTCCTCAGTGGCCCCTCGCGCCTCGCTGACGTCCCACGTGAGCTAATTGGGAAGACTTTTTTCGCATTCTGCATGGACAGATGGTCTTCCGCACGCTGTTTATTGACTGAGAAGACTTACTTAGTGACACGCGTACGGTGAGGTGCTGTTGCTGAATGTACAACGCAAAGTAAGTAAAACCTAGTGTCATGAATGAACTTGGCGATCGTCTCATCTCAGGAATATGTACTTGTAAGTGTCCATGAACTTAAACTATGAGTAAAACACCTTCAACTAAAGTAACAAGCGTTGCCACCCCGGCGTCGCTGACAGCGTGGTCCTACGGTTCGAGTCCCGAGTCTGCGTCTCAAAGAGAATCCTCGCGGCCGGCTGCTCTGAGCGGCAGTTTTACGTGATTTCTCTGATCAATACTAAATGAATGCTGGAGCAGTATCCTAAAAACGGGCCATACACCGCCCCCGATCATTCTTTCGTCTTCGTTGACCTAGCAGCTACTCCCTCAGATGCACTACACTCCCTCACATGCATTGCAGAACCACCTTGGGGGAACCATATGTGAGCTCAGAGCGCGTCCCAGCTAGGGGTGGTGCGTAACTGACGGAGCTACCTGGAGGAGACAAAACTCCACAGTTGACTTGAAGTCGACGCCAGACTTCACATTCCATAGCTACCTCCAGGTTACAAGGTACGCTACACTTATAAGACTGACCGAAGTAGGTCACGACCCCGGAAACCCGAAATACACACTCACTCGAACTTAACAATGGGGAATTACATCAAATGCTATAAAGACAATACATGACTCTGCGATATAACCGGAGACATGTGAAGTCTCTAGCGCCTCTACTGGCCCGACCTATCATAACCATTGTGAAATCAAGTTCGATGTGTACACATTTGATAAATATTTTTAGTTTACTTACGATTACGTTCACTTACGTTTCTCAGAGTGATTAAAATATTATCCCTTGGTCGTTATACATGTTTGTATATGACTGTTTGTATGTGAGCTGTGTTTGACTGCACAAATAATGAAATTTATACAAAACCGTTTTCTCGATTTCCTTGACGTCAGAAGGAAGTCACATAGTCTATTAATCTTACAGAATTCATGTTGTAAGTGCTTTATTATTTAAATACTCATCATTTTCCAATTAAGTGATTATATTAAATTATCAAATTACTGTTGTGTATTGTTTGTGGTATTGTGTATATACTTTTATATTCCAAAACTATGAAATGTAATATAAAAATATAAAAGAAAAATAATGATAATAATAGAAAATGATAGTAATGTTAACACTCGTAATAGGTTTACTAGAAAACACAGAACTCGAAAGGATTTTGTTTATGTATTGAAATTTGAATTTCAATACGATTACACCGATTTTCCAGGTCACGACACCAGGTTCGCTGGTGAGTTGTCTTCCATTAATAGTATGACAAAGTTTCGAAATATTTACTGTATATAGGGACAAGACGTATTCACTTTTTCGGTACCAGGGCCCGGCAATAAGATTTTTTCCGTCACAAATTCCCCTTTTTCCCGCACCAATACAATACTTTCCCGTACAATACTTTCTCTATTCAGCGTAAGTAGTAGCGAGAAAGTAAAATTGTTGTGAGAAAATTCTGGAAATCTCCCAGGGGCTTTATGTTAAGTACCCCCAGATTTTAAAGAATGATTTCAGAATTTCAGAGCTTTCAATCGGATCAATCATAGAATCAGATCAATCAGAGAATAATAATTTTGGAAAACAATTATACAAATAGTGTAAACGGACACACAGACGGACGTTTTGAAACAAAAACACTTTTTCGGTATCAGGGGACCTCAAAACGTGCAACTTTTTGGGGTCTGCAGGGAACACTACACAACTTTCTCTATACTACGTATACAATGTGCTCTTCATACTCGTACACGAAGAGTGCCAGAGTAATCAGAAGGTCCATAAACAAGATGGCACACAATATTACACATTTCGACACGCTGGAGAAAAGTTTGAAAATGTCTGAGCGGTTTTCCTAGCCCTATATTTAAAGAATTATTTTCAAAAACGTCGGGCTTTGAGAAATACCCTTCATCGGCGATATTCATTTTCTTTAATGCTACGAATTGTTTAGACGCTACTTTTGTTCACGGATGAATAGTCAGAAAGAAGGACGGAGAAACATAAACAGATGAACGTTTTAAATAAAAGAACAACCCTTTTTTAGTGTCAGGGGTCCGTGAAATGTGTAGTTCCGTTCAAATCTCAAAATCGACATTCCGTTGCATAGCGTAACGTTCTGTCTACTCCGTGTAGGAGAAAGTCCCGGGGAGAGCGCTGGCGGAGGAGAGTCTCTAGTCCCTCCCCGCGCGTCGCGCCGGCGCCGGCGCCGACGGACACAAGAGGCAGAGGACGAGCGGCAACGCCTACGACTTTTCTCTTGTTCCTGCTGATTATGGAAGTGGAATGTTTGCGTAAGTGGCTGAATAATACTTAGATTGTTTGCACGTGAAGAGAAATCTTAATTTGTAAAATTTGTGAGAAAATGAAAGTCCAAATTTTTTTTCAATCACACATTTTAGAGACATTTTGCGATTCAATATTTTTAGTTTTTTACCAATTTTCAGTAATAAAACTCACGGTTTTTTACTTTATTTTGACTTTTCAATAACAATTCCTTCAGTCAGCTAAGAAGCTTCAATCTTTTTCCTCTCTGCAAGTGGCAGCGAGCGAACGTGGGAAGCATGATGTACAGGTTTTTCCTCACTGCACTTCTCCCCCTTTGTAGCAGAATAAATCGTTTCCCTTCCCAGTGGATGATTTTGCGCGGGATTAGGGTTGCGCTTCTCTACGCATCACCAAAAGCCGGTGTACGGAGAGCGTGTATCCAATGCTCTCTGATATCCTGGTAGTTGAATCGGAATTTGAAGCAGAGATCGCTCCCATAGGCGCCCTCTGCGCCCGTATGTATGTGTGTGTGTGTGTGTGTGTGTGTGTGTGTGTGTGTGTGTAACCCAAGCACTACTTCACGAATCGTCAAATTTTTTGGCCAAACGATATATTCCATACAGATATATAGCAGAAATCTACCTTTTTTAGATGTAAATTATTTTACTTATATAAATTATTTTATATGTCTACTAGTGGATCCGGCAATGCTTCGCTATTGCGATGTATTGCACATCAAACATTACTGGTCCCGTGATTGTTAAACTCGTTTTACGCTACGCTGTCTAAAATTCTAATGGGTAAAAGCCTTTCTCGCAAATATGTGTTTGTTCTATGTCATGGTGTGGACATGGTTGTCAAGTATCCTATTGTTTAAACGTTCTCCCTCACAATTGGACATGTGTTCGCTGTGACATCTTGGAGAAATTTGAGTTACTTGTCCGATATTAAAGTAATAATTCCGACCGATATTTCACAATTGCTGGAGCAGTCTACTTGTATGGAGTGGAGTGGCGCTTAATACTTGACTGCGCTGGGAGTTGCATTGAGTTCAGGAGCGCTTGCGTCCTCATAAACGAATAAATCATCACGACCATCGTCCCCACATGTCCCCACATGTCCAATTAAATCAAATCACACTTTCACCACTACCATTGATAATAAGAACAAAGACAGAAAATTTCAGCGAAATCGCTCGAGTAGTTTTTGTGTCTATCGGCGACACATACGCACATTCCTTTTTAATTTATATAAGGATATGGATTACCAGTTTCTAAAAATTAATTTATATTCTTTATAAAATTGAAGAATCATCAGGTAAGTAAAAATAATAACCTATTTGCATTTCGATTTATCTACTTTCTCACGTACTATTTTAAGTGGATAATTCTTGTTTAGGTATGTAGTAAATTACTTTTTCTAATATATTGTGAAGTCATAATTGAGATTTTTTGGCTAATACCGAAAAAGAGTATAGCCGAATAAGGCGGTGAAAAATGCCCCAAAACCAAATCGATAATCGTGATGCTCACAGGAAAGAGAATACAAAATGACGTAAATTCACAAAAATCAGCCTGCTTGGGCAATCTGTTGCAGAGATACGAGAAACGTGTTTCCCATGTTTTATTTTTTCTCATCTATTGCGTGTATCAGGCAGGAAAAAAATTGCAGAGACGGGGAAGCATAGTTCAATATGAAGATATTTTTGTCAACGAATATTGACGCCAAATTCATATAGAAAATAAATAAATTTTTGAAATTCATTTTCGGCCTGATAACGTTGGAGTAGTGTCTCAATTTTTTCTCTAAAATGGGTCTTATAATGTTCTATAACATATTTTTTCAGATTTTTAAACAATGTGGACGGTAGTGAAAAATAATTATCCTTGCTTCCTCCTTCTTTGATGTCATATCATCTCCCCTTACTAACACTTACTTGCACTACACTACCACACACGTCCGTGGATTAGTCGAGAGTTTAGGATTTCTTCCGGTTTGGGTAGAGACCCGGTGAGGAAATATTCCCATTCAGTGGCGGAGGAACACCGCCATCTCCCAGGGTGAAACATTCCATAACCTAATGGGACAAATGACCGTGGCTCACGTGGCCGGAAACAGTATATCATTCCCCACCGAGAGAAAAGAACGAAAAGTTCTACGTAGGGAAATGTAATGCTTTCGGTTGTTTTGAGTTCATTGTGAATTTTTGTGTATACTTTAAGACATGCTCACTATCAATTCGGTTGTAAACATGTTGATTTTTGTAGAACTTTTTTTGTCGTGAATTCAGAAGACAAGTCGTAATAAATGGATTTTTAGTATTTTTTATAAACATATGAGCTTGTTCATCAATTTGTTGTAAAACTAACTCAGCTTAGTTGATTTCTACTAGTGTTTGATCTCTTCAATGAGAGAAAGTTTATATCTCTTCAATGAGAGAAAATTTTATTATAAAGCCCATTTACATTAAGAATATTACGTTTTCTTAATAAGATATGCAGTTTAAAAATATCTAATACGGCAAAGATGACAATTACCAAATACGATAACGAGCAATTTTATTTCTTTGTAGTACAGAGTAGATACAGAGAATAAGAATATTGAATGTTAATTTGAATGTTAAGATTTTAAAAATGCCATTGAAGAAGTATGTTATAACGGAGTTATTTTTGTTATGAATGCAAAACTTTGCTATCAAAATACAAATCAAGCAGTTAATATCTGTGTAATATCTATATCAATCAGTACAGATCATCGTACGGTATTCAGACCTCTTATTACGGCATAAGAATAATGAAGAATCCCCTTTGTCCTCGAGACAGTGTCTGGCAGCCTAGAAACACTTTTGAACTATGTACGTGGGTCATAATTTTAAATATATGTGACAATCCCTTAAAAAATTGATATTTCCGGAATGTTGATTTTTGGCAGTACTCTATTTGAAATTCATATTTACCACTAATATTTCATAAATTACTTCAAAAAAATTACTTACTCCAGTATCGTCATGCTTCTTTGCTCAAGGCTATCGTGTCTTCTTCCTTTAGCACTACAATCCTTGGTGGGTCTTGGCTTTCAGAACTATATCGTTCCATCTTTTCCTGTCCACTACAACCACTCTACACTTTCTTTCATTAAGCACCGGAAAACCTGGTCCACGTCATCCAACCAACGAGTTCTTGACCTTCCTTATTTTCGTCGTCCTGTTGCTGTCCATTCCACATTTTTTTTGGAAGCCTACTTCTAGGCATTCTCTACGTATGGTTTATCCATTTTATTGGTAGTACTTTATTGTATCGTATTTCACCGTTCGCCTTCGTCGAAGGAAGGCGTACGAAAGATTTTGTCGCCCTTAAAAATCCACGGATTCGGTCAGGCTTGAACCAACAAACTTGGGTACAACAGCCCGGTACGCAAACCATTATACCACCGAATCCGCGATGTTATTCTTATTTCTTTCAATCTTTCAACTAATTTGGGTCGAAAAATTTTGTTAAAGTCAATAAACAAAACGTGTAGTTCTGTGTTATGCTCATAGCATTTTTCACTTAACTGTCTATATTACCTTATCAGTGGTTGATATATTTTTGTGAACCCATTTTTGGTATTCTTCAAGTATATTTTCAGAATATTTTATTAATCTATAATAATTAATTATTAATCTATATTAATTAATATGATTACCGACATTATTTTTAGTCCAGTCGGTATATACATTTTACCTGAAAAAAAGTCACAACAACCTTTTCTTTTGGGTATGCTGTATGCGCTCAGGCACTGGTTTAAACCCTAAATTATCGACCTCCCATACGGTGCTAACTCCGGGAGAACCAAAAAACCGGCATTTTGTTGGCTTTTTTCGGGTTTTCTCTATTATTCTTTAACCTTAAGTAACACAAAAATGATTCAATTCAATTTCAAAGAAGATAAAATTTCCTACAACTTTTATATGAAACATTTTTGTCGGAACCAATTACCACGCAAACTACAGCTTTTCAAAAGAAAGTGCTATTTTTTTCCTTTCTCTAAAATGTGCGTAAAAATACTCATGTTTGTGATATTCTAAACAAACTCTAATACACATAATTCTTACTCCATGTAATACTATTATTTATCATAGGATACAAACACCATATCCAAGGAACAAAAAATGATGACCTTTTTCAGTACCTGCCGACTATATGAATACAATTAAGGATATCTAATTATATGTCATTTTAAGTAAGGATTTCTATCTATAATTACAGCGTAGATTAATCACTCTTCTTATAGTTTGGACTTATAGTTACCATAAAAATTCTAAATATTTTTTAGTGGAAGTCTTTACGGATTTAGCGGATTCTTTTCGTAGATTTACGAGTATCTTTATTTCAAATCCTAGTCATTTTAAGTATTACGGGTTTTTGGTGCACTTCCTGACTAAGATAAAGTGGGGAAAGAAATATAATATTAATTGATATGTCGTCAAATTAGAGTAAAATTAATTCTCTTTTGGATTTCGTACTGTATGCACATAATCTAGATCCTACTTATTTCTGGAGTGGTACCTCATGATGGGAGCGTGAGTCAATTGTTCTTCTCCCCAGCCTTCATTTACCAGCCACTATTGGTATTCACCGACTGCCATAATCACCTCGCGGTCATTAAGCACCGCTGTCTCCTGCTCCAGAGCGGCAGCTGTTTTGTTTTGTTTCGGTGCTGGGTGCCTTCGCCGCGCGAGCATTAATTTTCGTGCACCGAAAAATAGAGCGGCGTCGCCCGCCGTCGGCCATCAGCCACCGGCCCCGGCGCCCCCTCGCGTATCCCCTTCGAGCGGCTCAGCACAAACAGCGGAACGAGATGTGAGCTTTCTCTACTGAAACTCAGGAAAAAATAATTAGGGGTTTTTCTTTACTTTCTCGTAGACGTAGTACATGAAGAAAACATATACGTGCTATATATTGCAAGTATAAACGTAATACTTACAAGAAGAAGATTATACTACAATTCACTTGAATATTGAAAAATGGTGCCCTCAAGCGCTGTTATCAAATCAAGCGAGTTCATTCACCAAGCCGCTTTTGGAACTCATTCACATTTATACGTATTGCGTACCATGAAACAACGCAATGCGCAGAAGCGTTATCGCGTTAATTTTGCATCCCCTGTCCTTCAGCTCCATCATTAAGTCCACAGAAAAGTAACAAATATTGTATTTTCCACTTATCCCTGTAGCATATACTTTCTAGAATCTGCAGGAACCTTTCATTCGCTGTTTTGAACGCTCCGTCGTAACATCGTGCAGCGATTCCTGGAGTGCGATGGGAGTCGTGGGGGTGGGGAGGACCTACGATTGGTGGCCTAGAGCGAGAACTGATGAAAACAGTCATTCATTCCATCAAGGCCTCATTCGGCCTCATTCGGTATCATCAAGTACAATTCTTTTTGACGATCTATGTAAAACAATTATTTATAAGAAAAACTATTTTTACTTTCTCGCTCTTACTTCGTAAGGAGAGAAAATACTGCAATAGTGCACCGGAAAACTGAATTTTTGAAAGAAAAACTTATTGTTGGGCCTTGGAAACGAAAAAGTGTATAATAAATGTTGCTTTACACTTTACTAAATTATTTCCTCAAATACGTTGCTTAGTCAGAGTCGGTCCGTCTGTGATCAATTCTTGCGCCTAAAACGATTACACTATTTTCTTCAAAATTGATATTTTCGCATGGATCTGAACAAACTCAAGTCTGTGCGGGTTTGAAACGGATAAATTTTGATTTTTGAAGGTATTTTACACGAAGTCTCAAAAGCATTTTAAAAATTTTCTCATCAATTGCTAGTAATTTTTAACTAAACTTTATTCTTAGAGTGCCTCAAAGGAACAAGAGAATGATGCAAATCTCATTTTCGTTGAAATCCCTAATTTATCAAAAATTGCAAAATTGTATTTTTTCGGTGACTTGCTACAACTACAATATTGAAGATGGATCTTATTTTCTTAATGGAATGTATTCTTTAATAAGGTTCTGTGTAATATTTCGAAAATATGAGCAGTTTTCGCGTAATTTCACTTGAAATTGATGCAATTTTTGGAAGAATGTGCTCTCAAAGGCTCCAATTTTTTTTAAAAATTTTATCTTTGTAGATATCAAAGGACCGTAAATAAATTGATGCTTTTCTCATTTCCAGCGACCTCTGTATTTTCAAAATTTTCAAAAAGGAAACATTTCAAAACTACAAAATTGAAAATAGAGATTTTTGCTTTAAACGAAATCTGATGAACTAGGAAGAGGGTGGGGTAAAACCGAAACGCCACCCGAGTTGAAAAAGATTAGAAAACTAACTAGTGCGAGAAAATCTGTGCCATTCTGTAGCACCGCTAGTTCCTTTATTTAATTCATAGTACATTTTTGCGGAAAAGATATATTAAATGTAATGTACCTCACCGGACAGTCTCAGAAGAAACTGATAAAAAAATCTGCTTCGAAATTCATGGCAAGTGGAAGTACAGGTTCTCGGTCAAGGAGATACGCTGTACAATGCTATTGTCAGCACTGTTCCTCTTCAGATATATTTGAAAAATGCGCCAAAATTTCAAATTTTGTATCACACACAACCTCAATTTGACGGTAAGTCACTTTATATGTAAACAATGTCTGCTGACATTCAATGCAGAAAGAAAGATATGTGCAGGAGCCGTAATTAACCTAACCTACATTTATTAGGTATTGCCAACTTATGAAAACTCTTATGAAATGAGACTAAATTAAATATGAAAGAGTGTTTTTCTAGAGCAACAATTCAATACTTCCCCTTTAATTATTTATAAGGAACTATTTTAATGTTTCACATTTACGAGAAGCTCTTGTTAAGCTATATATGTAATAAATGATTGAGTAACACGAACATACTTCCTTAAGGACACTGAACTTGCACGCGGATGAAGAATACCGTTCCCTTTACAATCGATAACCCGAATAAGAAACGCGATTTTACACATCAAACTTTCCCGTCGTCCCCAACAGTCGTAACGTCAGTAAGAATCTGAGGACTTCTTTTTTGTGAGACTATATTCTTTAGACCATTCGTTTTAAATTCACACTACCACGGACACGCTGCATCGTTATGGCGATGCAGCTTCTCTGTCTGTCTCCTTTAACTGTGTAAGTTCCTCTGTCGACGTCGCTGACGAGTCTGAACTCTGTCGCAAGCGAACACATTTCATTACTTCAACACCTCGCTCAATGAAGAACAGGGAGGGAACATGTGAGGCGAGAGTCTCGACTGAGTGGAAAGTTTTGTGTTTTTGCACCTCAGCCCCATTTCGAATCGGGGAGTTGGCCCACGATGCACATCCCGCACATTGCATTTTACTCTGTTCACTAGTTTCTTTTCTTGTGTTTACTTATTTGACCTTCTTCCATTTCCCATATATCATTACTTTCCATTGTTTTACTTGACTTGAGCCGACATGCAATAATTCAATAATTATTCAAAAGATCTTAGTATACAAATTTTCAAAACTTTTGGAAAGTATAATATTTGATAATTTTTTCACATTTTTATTTGTACTTGCTTTATTTGTACTAGTTCATTCTTGTCAAATATTCTTGCAATTAGCAAGGAAAATCTAATGTAAATGATTCGCCGCTTTGAGTCAACGATTAAGATGTTTGGTAGTTGTGCAGAAGTCAACAGAAGATTTCTTAAAACATTTGTCACAATGACGCTTCTACGGCTGCCTAGCAATAAACTCAAGCAGACACTCGGAATGTTTATAGCTTGTAGGCAGAGAGCTGCTCTCCGAACAAATTGTTCAGTCATCTTCGAGACAGCGCTTTATCATTGAAAATATTGTCCTCGCACCTGATGCCCGCCGGCACTCATTGTTACAATCCCACCGCCGAGTTGTTTATCATAACGTCGAAGTTTGTTTACAATTGAAAGGAGCGTGGCAGGCCCGTCACTCCCCTTCCCCCGGCTTGTCACCTGACCCTCCGCCCCCCTCGCCGGCGGCCGCGCGATCTATCTTGCGCGCACCGGAAACCACCAGCGCCGCCCGCACTGCGGGGATCCCCCGCGCCGCGCCGCGCCGCGCGTCGTGTTTGTTTACGTGTCCGGCGCCTTGACCCCGCGGGTCGCCGGGACAACTGTCCCCGCGCCTCCCCCCACCCCGGCCCCCGCTGGCCGCCTGACGCCGGCGCGCCTGACGGATGACTGTGACGTCACGTCAATCATTCCGACGCGACGGCGCGGCGCGGCGCGGCCGGCGCTGGGCTGCCGGGGAGCGCGCGCGAACGGCGGGCACGCGGCGGGCGAGCGGGTGGGCGGGCGAGTGGGTGGACGGTCGAGCGCGTGGGCGGATGGGCGGGTGAGTGGGTGGGCGGGCGAGCGGGTGGGCGGGAGGGCCGTTGAAGAGGGACTGGTGGGTGGGAGAGAGGGCGGGCTGGCATGTGAGGGCGTTGGGAGAGCGACTGAGCGACCGTGGGCGGCGGCGGGCGAGCTGGTGGGCGGGGGAGTGGGTGGGCGGTGGGCGGGTGAGCAGGAGACGGGGCGGAGGGGGCGAAGGGCGAGAACGCGGGCGGGGTCGGGAGCGGTCGCACACTGCGCGCCCAGGTACGCCGCCGCCGCCGCGGTATTGACAAATGAGCGTCGATTTGTTGTCCGTCAGGCGAACGGCGCCGCGCCGCCGCGCTCCTACATCATGCGTCGGCCGCCCGCCGCCCGCCGCAGTGGCCGAGTGCAAAGCCCTGGCGGTCGCCCTCACAGCCTCATCGCTGGGCGACGCGGCGCACGGCGACCCACGCTTCAAATAACGTCTTTGGACCTTCTCGCAATATCTTCAAATGAACCAATTTATACAGTAAAACATTATGCGGGGTAATTTTTCACTTTTTCATTCTATAATATAATACCTTGAGGAGTTTACTTATGACGGATTAATGTTCAGATAACTAAGAAACGCGATGGGATACTTTGAACTGCGAGTATTGTAGTATATCACAGTATCGTCTGACTACTATACTGCCAAAAAGCTGTCGGAAAATACGCTATGCTGTCTAAACAATTGATTCACTGTGTTCTTAATTAGAGATATTTTACTGCTGAAGAATTGACATCGTAATGATCTTCAGTGACAAGAAAAACTATGTTACAATTGTTCTTTCAAAGATTTCGTCCCGTGATCAGGTCAGGATTTCGGATGCATTTCCCTCGCGTACATGATCCTCCCCAATCAGTAGCACTAAGATGAAGTAATAAGTATTGAAAAACTGTTCTGTTAGTAGTTTGAGTTAAGGAATCATTTTAAATGACCAAAACTTTTTTTATTTATTTCGTCTTTATTTCATAGTACTTATTTTGTTTTCCCCCTTTTAAGTTATATTATATAGTTGCACTCTTCAAAAACGACCGTCCTGGGCATATAAGTAAATCTTGCTGACTAAACATTCAACCGGAGTTTTGAAAAAAACAAACAGAGGGCGAGAAGAATTGTTGGGCCAATAACTTCCGTATCCATTAACATGTATGTGAAGTGAACGTAAGTCAGTAAACAGAAATTTAAAATAAACTCTAAACGATAGATTTTCTGCTAATCTCCCACTATTCTCGCCCTTTCAGAATAAATGGACTGCGGAATGAATGAGAAAAATAGTCAGAGTCGAAAAAAAAAAGAAGGCGCGGCCGCTGGAGCACTAAGGAGATCGGCTGGCCTTGCACAAACTACTCACGGACTGGTGTTCAAATCCCGATCAATCCACGGGGAATATGTGGTTAACAATTTTGGTTCGCTAATGGTTTCCTCGGGGTTCTCCCGTTTCTTCTGCCGTTCTTTCCCTCTTCGCTCCATTTCACTAGGGCAGCCATATGTGGGTGCCGGTGCACTTTCGGATAAAAACATACCAGCGTAACCGAACGTGTTCTCCGGGCTGTGAAATCCCGCCCCCCTTCGTGGATTAGAGATCAGTCAAATTCTTTCGTAGGAAAGTGGACATCCTGACCTCCTTCAGCCGGGAGGGGGCGTCCAGAAATGCCGATCCTCGTACTCTGCTAAAGTAGTCTGCAAAAAAGCCTCATTTTGCATATATGGTGTTAGGCAAACAACTTACTCGAATATCACTATTCAAGGACATCGGAGTTGTGGATGATCGACGCCAAGAAACACTGTGTGGTGGCCGTGTGTTGCAGGCGGGGCCCCTTCAAGCGACAGCGACCTCGTCATCCGGCTTGGCGCCCGTTGCTTCGATGCGGAGTCTAGAAAATATATTGAGAGAATGCATGAAATCGACGGTGTCAATTTGATTGATTATTTGGGTTTTCCGTGCGCGTCAACAGCGCTGATGAGTGCAGTGGAGTGTCAGCTGAGTGCAGCGCAAACAAGTGTTGAGGAAGGCCCCGGTTGAACAAAAATAGCTCTCCTTTCGCCCAAAGTCGGCTCAAGACACTCGTATTTAAAAGACTAATAATAGTCAAAATCATTAAAATAATTTCACCTTCACATGATAGTTACCGACCAACAAAAAATGGCGTGTGATAACATCAGCGCTCGTGACTAGATATAGAATACTGAATCGTTAATTTACTCTTAGCATTGAATGCAGTAAAACAATCAACAAATCAGTAATTAGACCATCATTAGACTATGCAAGCCCCTTTTGGATAAAAACAGCCCATAGCTACATAAAAAAACTCCAAATTCTACAACATAAATGCTTCAGGAAAATTGCCATATTTTCGTGGTTCATAAGCATCATCAATAACTACTCAGAAAATTAAAAATATAACCCATTCAAGATAATATTCTCTCTGTCTCTCTTTTTCTCTCTTTCTCTCTCTCTCTCTCTCTCTCTCTCTCCCCCTCTCTCTCTCTCTCTCTCTCTCACACACACACACACACACACACACACACACACACACACACACACACACAAATCTATACACAGTGCCAAGCTATCAATCGAACTAAATCATGCGTGTAATCTGGTGTAAACACTTTTTTCTTTTAACAAATAGCTATCTATAGTTATATTTGAAAGTGTGTTCTCTAAGTGGATGATTCATATTTTATATCTACTGTTTTCAGCACTTGTTTTCCGTTTATACTGTTGTCAGGGAAGTATCACAAGGGGTCTCTAAGAATGACCGCTTTATTGTTAATCGCCTCACAGTTGTGAGATAAACATACAAATACGAGTACGTAGGTGACCTGATAAGTGAAACGCAAAACATTGTCTCCAACTTCTTCCTCATTCATGATGATAATTTAATCTGTTGTTCAACCTGCAGCAAAACAAGGCGAACAAGCACCGGAGATTAAGCTGATCCGTAGAAACACACTCTGTATCTTTTCTCCTCGTCAATGGCAAAGAGCAGGGTTTGCACATTCGCGTTCAAACACCAAAGAAAAATGTGCCTCATCGCTTTGTTTATTTAGCTTCATTACGAAGGAAAAATATACCTATTTTTGAGCCCAAAACGTTTGTATAAAGTACGAGTACAACGATCATAATTACAGACAACACAATGTGCCCCTTTTCTGCTGCATGTGCAACCCGGCACAACCTATGCTACATCAATTTCGAGCAAAGTTAAAAAATAGAGGAGTAGATCATTTCATTTTTCTAACGTTGAAATGCTCACAGATTCCACATCATTCTTCGATTCATTGTCATGGATTGGTTGGTTGGTTGTTAGTGGTTCCGGGCGCTGCCAACCAATATGGTCATTGTCCTGCATGTGTAGCGCGTTTTTCTTCGAAAGCATATCAAGTGTCCATCACTTAGTCAACTCTTTGATCGTTATCAAAACTTGCCAATGTTCAAGTGGCCATTACTGGATCAAGATTTACTTTTACAAATCTATGTCTATCTATATATAAATAAAAAGGAATGTGCGTATAAGTGTCGCGTAAAAACTACTTGAACGATTTAGCTGAAATTTCCACACTTTTTTATTATTAGCAATGGGAGTGCTTAAATAGTGGTTTCGGACATGTGGAAGCGTTGTTTATGATGATTTATTCGTTTATGATGACTGAAGCGCCCCTGAACTCTATGCAACCCGCCGCACAGTCAAGAAGTAAGCGCGTTTCACGGCATACAAGTATTCTGTCCCTGCGATTGTGAAATATTGGACGGAATTATTGTTGAATCGGAGAAATGAATGAAATTGCTCCAACATAGTGTTAGAGCAAACGCATGCCCAATTTTGAGAGAGAATGTTTGAACAATATAATTCATGACAGCTAAGTCCAAATCAGGACATAGAACCCACTCAGGACATATAACACACTTATGAGGAGACAGTCTTTTATCTATTAGAATTTTGTACAGCGCAGCGTAAAACGTGATTAACAATCACGTGATAAAAAGTGATGTGTAATACACTGCAATAGCAAAGCATTGCTGGGTCCACTAGTAAATTAATAAAAAATAGAACAAACTGAAATTCAACCATGTGTAGGCTATATATCTACTCGGGAAGAGCTAATTGCCTGATAATTGAGTTTTACGCAAGAAATTAATTCCGAAGACCAAGAATTTAAAGGAAATTTGTTAATGTTCGTAACTGTGACCACAACTTTTACCCCACTTTGTAACTGCACCAGGCTCACATCCCCTGCACCCGCATAGCTGCGTGGAGTCCATCGCATGACCTGCGAAGGCATCGCCCCGCCACCATCCCCGCCTCCGGCCCCTCCCCTCCCTCGCCCTCGCCCTCGTCCCTGCCCCCGCCCCCGACCTTTCCCCTGCCCGACTCCGCTGCCCTTGCGATTCTACGCGCGTAATTGCGTATGCGCGCACGGTCCTCTCGCCCGCCCGACCCCGCCCCGCCCCCGCCCCGCCCCGCCCCCGCCCCTGCCGCCGGCGCTGCGCTGATTTGATTTGGCGGGGGTTCGGCCGCCAGGGGCGGCGGGGAAGGGCTTGCGGCCCCGTTATGGCCCTGGCGGCTGCGGGGGCGGCGGTGAAAGCTGACGACAGCAGCGAAAACCTTCCGCGCGTGCACGTCCATACCAGCTGGAAATGAGCAGCGCAAGGAATCTCTCTGCCTGACACAAGGAATTTGAGTGCCCGTCACCTCCACAATGTAAACACGACTCTTCTTGGCTGTCCATTCCATTTCTATTTATGGCATTACAATCTGCCTTCAAATCCTTTTTTGGTTTTCCTCAGACATTATAAAATCGATTCTATTGATGAAAAACATTAGTAATACTACAGTAAAAATAGTAGAACTACAACAGCACATAATTTCTCGGATTATTTGCGATTGCATGCAATATTAAGAATTTAGAATACTACATGAATTTTAAAAAGTGTTTTCAACAAGCAAACACTTTTTTTCGAAGTAATTTTCTAGCGTACGATTGGGAACAAGATTTATCCATTTTCCGGAACCTTCCTTCGAGTTTTTCTGTCGAAATATCGCTAATTATGCTGCAGCATTACAATACGTTTTCTTTACTATGTAAGTACGTAGTAAGGCGAAAAGGTGAAAAAAACAGTTTCAACGGTTTTTTCAAACCGTAGTTTTCTTCAAATGGAAGTTAAAGTCGGCGTACATTTTTATTATTTGGTGGCATCGTACGTATATTTAAGGGCCCCCTCAAATAATTCTTGCCAGTTGCAGGGCCCTTGCTTGTTTTAAATTATATGAAAAGGTACAAAATAAATCTACGCTCATTCCAGCTCATCTTAACACGTCTTACACAGAAAACACATTTCTAAGTATTGCCCCATTACTCAATTTTTCACTGCCAGGCCCACAATTCGAATTTTTCAACCGAAACATTGCTGATTTCTGCTGCAGCATTACAGTGCGCACAGTAACCAACACACAAAAGTGCATACAAACTATTGTATGTGGAATAATGAAGTAAATATTACATTATTATTTTCATCACCTGGTCTCTATTGTAAGTTTTAACAATTACGATAGAATATGATTCTTGTTTCACAATTGCCAACTACCGTTGCGACCCCCATAGGTTCTTAGCAGAAGTAATTGTTGCAAATGATCTTTGAGTCATCTAAATTGACTGCTCCAGTCTCGAATCAAATACGTATCTTCCGGTATACGCCCAGTTACTCTAACCACTGGGCTCCCGAGTCAGTCAAGTTTTCTAACAGCCTTTTTGAATTAAGAGTCCCTATGTCACCTATACACTTCAACTGATCACTATTATAAGCGAGTCTCTTAACTCCTAAACTCTGTTCGCAGAATTGGTTGACTTGAAGCTCAAGTGGTACGGGCATTTGGGTGTATACCAAAAGATTCGTGTTCGGTTCCCCGAAAGGGCAATCAATTCTTTCAACAGTCAATTATTATTATTATTATTATTATTATTATTATTATTATTATTATTATTATTATTATTATTATTATTATTATTATTATTATTATTATTATTATTACTATTATTATTTATGTTGGTAATGTTGTTATGTTACTATCAATCCTCTAAGCGAACATTTTGTCCATCATAAATTATTGCTTTTGAGTAGAAAATAAGTTGAAAAACTGGAAGACTAAATAAGCAAGATTTAACACACTCCTCTGAATGAGTCCAGTCCCACTCCCCTCGCTCACCCAGTCTCTAGCTCGCGCTTAGATCTCGATTCTTTAGGTGAAGCCGCAGCGGTAGACAATTTTCAACGCATTTTTATGCTCAAATAATTTTTGATCGGTCATATCTCCGACATCACTTAATCACATCCATCTAATAATCGGGTACTTCACAAAATAAAACTGCAATCAAAATGTCGTCAACTCAATAAAGCCACAATACACACGAATAGTGAAATAAAAAAATGAGTTAAAAAGTCACACTGCACTCGTATCCTCATATGAGAATCTGTAAGTATGGTTAGGAATAGAAACAAATTAATATTTGAATGCTATTTAAAATGTCAATATCATTAAGTTCCCCTAATGGATACACCAGAAGCATGACATGTGACTTTAAAGCTCCCAAGAGCTCCGAATCCAGTTTTCAAGCTCTTTTGCACGATGACACGAAAAACGTAAAAAAGAGAAGTATGGAACGCGGCGGTTTGAGAAAGGATGAGTTGTGTGGCAGAGAGGAGAGAGGCAGGTGTGGGTGTGGAGCGGGGAGGAATGGGTGGTGCGGGGATCAGATAGGTAAGGGTAGGGATGGAAACATTGCGGGCAGCGCGGGGCGGGTGGCGCGCGGCGTAGTGGAATAAAGGAGGGGAGAGAAATGGATATGGAGGGGTGGGGACTGAGATGGGTGGGAGGGGAGGGGGGACATGGTTGGCGTGCAAACGGAAGTAAGTGTGATGCGGGTGGGAAAGAAGGGAGTACGTGATGGGATGGGGAGAAGCAAGGGATGCTCGGGTGGTGGGGAGGACGTGGCGGGAAAGGGAGCGACAGAGGAGTGGATGGGGCCGGCCTGGGCGGGTTGGAGGTGGGGAAGGAAGATGGGTGGGGCGGGGAAGGTAGGGGCAGGTGTGGGGTGTGAACGGAGTAATGGCGGGGACCGGGAGGGGCGGGGCGGTTCCGCCGTCGTGTGGCCCCGGACCTTCAACGCCGAACACGAGTCAAAAGTGCGCGAGTTAGGCGTGGAACGAACTGAAGGAACGAATCTCAGCAGCTCCAAGAGCTCCATATTCACAATTAGTAAAATACCTCGGATGTTTAACGAATGCTATCAGCATGCCTTCAAAGTTACCTACGATAATTTCGTGAAGTAAATTTTGGATTAGTTCAGGAAACTAAAAATGGTAACTGAGATCTGCAAATAGATGAAATGTACTGCAGGGAGACAACTCCACATTTCTAGCCATTAAAGTAAACGATGAAAGTGAAATCTTCAACAAAGGAACTTAGTTTTTATGATTTCATTATTATCCATTTTACTTGAATTTACTATTTCCTTTTCTTCAACACTCCTTTAGAGCTTTCACCTTCAAAACCGTGAAGTTTCATTAATGACCATACTTGCAGTTGAAAGTTTTAAACGCGAGGCATTGCTGTAGACAATACACTGAAACAATTCTAAATGAGCTCGTGCGTGTTATGGTTTCAAAGGATCTGAATTTGTGAAACGCTTTGAATTAGTATACGCCCTTTCTGGCAAAACATGAATCGTTGCTTGATTAATCAGATTGAAGGCAATTAAACCTAATTTTGTTATGAAACATAAAATGGCTGAAAATTCTATTAAGGTTAAACTGAATTTTTATTATTAATGAGCAAATGGAATTGCAAATATTTAAGCACCAACGACGTTATAGGGTGGCATTATAAGGGTTCTAATGATCGATCGGCGACAAAACAGGACCTTTGGCCCGAGATCGTTAGAGCCAGTTAACGCCCATGTCTACATAATATAGATGTTAACGTGACTCGGTTTGTCTTTTCATATTTCCCTCACATAATTCCCTCTCACAATTCCCTATCAAATTCTCTCCGTAAGGGAGCATGTAGCATCATTCAACTGTTTTCATATTTACCTCGTAACTACGATCCTCTCGATTGAGGTAAGTTATGCAGCGTTTATGGAACTCCATATTGAAATCAATAACAAGCTAAATAATTTTTAACAAGAAAATACCTGCTGGAGGCACCTCGCTAGGTAGTTTGAAGGGCTTAAGGCTACATAATGAATTGGGGTCTTGAGAACGCACGATTACCATACTTTTTGCTGCGCCACTTTACTACAAAGAAAAACGTGTAGTTTTGTCGAGTAATGAAATAGATTACGTATTTCCTGTGGTTTAATGATAATCTAGTGAAATAAAAGAGAAGTCTTATTTATTTTTAAGTTTATGAGGTAGTTAACTAAGAATATTAAGTTATACAGTAAAGTGAGCTGTCGTGCAGAGTAGAACATAGAAATAATGAAGGAAATGTATTTAGTGTTATAGTGAAGGGAAATGAAGTGAAGTGAAGTGAAGTGAAGTGAAGGATAGTGCAGTGCGGTCTTTATTGTACAAACACTCAGTGCGGCTTTAGATGATAGACGTTTCTTTTCTTTTTCATTAATTTAATATTTTAAGAATAAGCAGTTTTTATATTATGATTACTCTTATTGTTATTAATATCATTTTAGCATTATTATTACCATTATTTATATGACATTTATTATCTTATTTATGTAATTAATTGCCACTGGGTTACACTCAATTGCAGTTTAAATAAATGTATCTTATCTTATCTTATTCGATAGTGTTCCCATCGATATTGACGCCGTTTCGTTGGGGTAGTGATTCGATTCCTTCCCATGAGCTACGACAGGAGATAAGTGCCAAAAATACTTGAATTTTCCACGCAAAAAAATTTCCCTGCTTCGAATAACTATAAAACAAAATTGTGGTTCTATGAAAGAAAATTCGATTAACCAAAGTTTGATTTAAATAAGTTTTTCTTCCACCATGAAGAAGTAGTTCTTTGCGAAACTACTACAGAAAGTGGTAGACATATGACTACCATGCCGTATTCTCCTCCCCGTGCATAGCTTATTTGGCCTCCCTGATCTTTTTGTTTTATTATACAGCTAAAGAAAAGGAGACGATTTGTAATAAAAAGGAACAGCTTCATTTTAGCCCCGGCTGGGAAACAAATCCAGGACCGATTCATAGAATGCTAGCATGCTTTCCATGAGCCACCCGAGGGGTTGATAATAATAATAATAATAATAATAATAATAATAATATAAAAATAATAACAATTACCATTAGTTACCTGCAGTAGTAGCAGCAAAAATGCTCATGTCGAGTAAGTAGAAATTGGGGTCCTGCACCCGCAAACCTTGGCTATTCTGGGAGGAAATACGTGAATACTTAAGCTTCTTTCTTCCTCGTTGCATGACATCATCTGTGTTCTAAGCTGTGGCGCACTGAATGTGAGAATTCAGCCGTAACATGAAGTATGAAAAATTGCTGTTTAGCATATTCAAATATTGGCATTTTCAGTCAACAGAAGGCACCCTGTCTACCGACTTTCACCACATATTGCGACTGATGATGACGGCAAAGCCGTCGAAAGCTGGCTTTCGGTATAAATCTGAGACAAAGGACTTAAATTATTTCATGCACAGAAACTGTTACATTGTTTTTGTATTTTCCCAGAGTTCGGCGATATATAACGTAACCATTGACACCTCTCACAGGCCAGAGACTGCTTAGATAAATGTACATATTCATTTTGCATTGGTGGACGTGATTTTGGGGGTGAAGTCAATGCTGGTGCTGTGATCTGTTCTAAAAGTTTATTGCCAAAGATACTAAATGCAATTGTTTATGCTATTACTAAACAAAGTCACTAAATGCAATTGTATATGTTATTACTAAACAAAGTCAAAGAGATAAATTAAATAACTGCATTTATGAAATTGGCATACTCTAAAAATATAGACTATGAAATGGCGATACATTCTGTCATTGGTAGATATTTCGATGACTAAACAAAATTACAGAAATTATGCAAGTTCAATATTTAAGAGAAGAATTGAATATTAAGAAAAGTATACAGTTTTATTAATGGTAAAACTAAAGACAGCTGAGAAATAGCTATGAAACAATGAGAAACTCATGAAAGATTCACCAGTAAAAGCGCATCGAATTGAGAGCTTAACGCATCTCACGGTGACACATCCGACAACTTCGTGCCGTTTACCTTTTCACGGCGATAAGCGCTCCAGTCATCGCTGGTTTCGTAGAATCTCGGCTGTTCCCGGCCATGCACTGTGAATCTTGACATTACGACGTACTACGAACTCATGTCGGAAACTGCACTGAGTTTGTGTTGCGTCGTGTTTGAGTACTTTCACTGAATTTGCTTATGTTTTTTTCGGTTTTAGGGTGCCATGCACGGTAGAAATAAAATAAAAATATCGTGATTCAGCTGAAACAACTATTTGGTTCATTTACATTTTAAGGCAAGCTTTTGATTAATTGAATTTTTTTTCTTTTGATCGTGAAACAAAGAAGTTTCACGAGAGTTTGTTTGCTAACTTGGATTTAAATACTTTTGAATCACTGAGATAAACCAGAACTTGTTGTTTTTAATAGAGTTGCAATATTCTGGGATAAACATCCATGAAAATTGGTACACCTTTTAAAAGAAGAAAATTTTGACTGTGGTTTTATGTAATCCGTAACAATAAATATGCAGATTCAACAGCATCCGTAACTATTAATATGAGCACCAACAGCATCCAACTCTTCGAATCCATAGTAGAGAAAGAATTTCTACAGGCCATTCACAAGTTGCCACAACAGGACAGGTCGGCTATGAAGCAATGTGGGTTGTTTATATATATATATATATATATATATATATATATATATATATATATATATATATATATATAAATTTAATGAATGTTCAAACAACGTTAACATGACAGCTTCCAAACGTCACACCCTATTTTAGATATATTACATACATTTTTATGAATTTAAAATCTAAATTTGTAGATATTCAGATCGTTCACATCATTGTTGTACAGATTGCTCTGTCTAGCGTTTTTTGATTCCTTTTTGTTTCGTCTGTATTCAAAAGTTCAACAATATCTAGTTTATTCGAGTCTGGCAGAGTTGTCGCGAAGGGTTCCCATGCTTGAGAGGTCCCAGATGTAATTAGCTGACGTGTTATGGCAAGATAATGAACGTGTAACCCTTGCTTCAGCACGTGGGTGTCGGGTACGAAACTTCCAATCTTGTGGCATTCGGCGTTTTTTTTACAGCATCTCGAATCGTGAGTAGCAAGTTCGGCTATTGATTGTTTGAAGTTCCTTTCGATGCCTTGAATACCGAAAATTGCCAGCCCAATTAGAATTGTTTGTAGGTTCAAGAAGTGCGCTTTCTTGTAGGAGAATCAATAATCAAAGAATGGTAACAGAATACGAAATGAATTTTAAAATAAATATATCATTTCTCATTTATTGAATTGAATAAATTTTAGTTTTCTCCCTCTCAGACCAAGATTTCTAAAGCATTTCAATACTGCCTTAGGAGAGTCCAGGGAATTTATTAAAAAGGAAAAAAGAATATATATAAGAAAAATGAAAGTAGTTTGAGCATTTAGGAAACAGAACGCCTTACGATATCGTGACTCGCCCTTCATTAGAAAGAGATACCTGGATTCTGGGCAAAATTATCGACAGTAACAAAACAATGACTCGCCTCACCCTTGAGACCATGATTTATCAGAAAGTTTGATCGCATAAGGTATTATACAAATAATAATAATAATAATAATAATAATAATAATAATAATAATAATAATAATAATAATAATAATAATAATAATAATAATAATATACCGTTCCCGTGCGAGAACTCTCGCATGTTAAGGCCCATCCTCTTCCCTATTTCATATTAAGCCTGTTATATATATCTTTCATTAAGATCCTGTTATTCTCCGTCACTTGTTCTATATGTCTCCGTGAAATCGACAATACAATACACCCTTGTCAATACAAAGTATTCTTATTTAACATAAGTATTCTTATTTAACATTACCGAGCAGAGAGATAACTCATGCAATTCAATCGCGCATATTATCGAGTAACTAGTTTAATTTCACATACAGTTGCAAATTCAACTGGTTCTGAACAGATAGGGTAGAATCGAGAAGCGTCGAACCAGCAAAAATGTAATCGAATGTTCAAGAAGATCACATCCTGTAGAATACGGTGTGATTTCGGTATGATTCTTCGAGCCGTTGACCTCAAAATTATAGTTTTTAAGGCTATATGACGCTTCGTTTAGGGTTTATTTATATAGATTCAAAACCCCGGTCAAGTGTTGCGGGTTGCATTTGACACAAATATTTAGCTGCATTAAAAACAACAACAACAACAACAACAACAACAACAACAAAAAACAACATATTCCTCGTGTTTTTAAAGTCAAAGTGCAATTCCTCGCGTCTCCATAAAATTCTCTTTCTTTAGAGACCAAATTTATAAAGATTGGTTGTGTGTGAGAGGCGCAATGTATACTACTGAATATATACTGAAATACTACTACTATATAATATGCTACTACTATAACACTACTATAACATTATAATACTATACTACTATAATACTACTATACTTGTCATACTACTGAAATATAATATAGGAGGCGATGCTCAAATTCCTAAACTAGTATTTCGTCTTTTGAGCAATTGCACACCTTATCGATCTCCTAGCACGTGGTAATTCTCAGTAGTTTCGGATGAACAACGCGCAGTAAGGAGCTGAATCCTTTAGTAAGCGGTCGTATTTAACGGGCGCGCCGCCCGTTGACAAAGCGCGTAGGGCGCGAGACGGAGCGTCCGGCGGCGCGCGGGGCTTCCGCTTCCTGGCCCGCGCGCTGGGCGATGACAGCGCCCACCTGCATCCAATATTGATCCCGCGCGGCGCGGCGCGAGGGAGGGCGAAGCGGGGGCGGCCGCAGAGGCGCCGGAGTGGAAGCGACAGCGGAGGGGGCGGGGCGCCCCCGGCAGGCAGGCGCTTTCTCAAAACGCAACAACGATGTTGGTGGCTTTGGCAACCGGCGACGGAGGAGGCACGTTTTCTACCACCGGATTTTTTGTGGTGAATTTTACTCGTGGATGCTTAAAGCTCAAAATCAATGATGGCGAAATAGAGAGACATGAATAAGGGATCGAAAGTGTTTACTTCTCCCTTAGGGAAAAACGACGACGTGTGGGATTCGAGTACGTCTCAATCATAAAGTCGTCATTCGAGTACGTCTCATTCATTGCAACATCGTTCGTTTGTGCTGCATCATAAATCAGTCTTAACGCACCTCAGCTTGTTTAAGGTGATAGTTGGACCGAAATCTTCAGAATTTGCCGACCAGCAGTTTGAGCTCCCTGCTTCTCTACAGGTTCCGACCTGACGGATAATTTCGATAAATTATAAATTAATAATAATCCTTATATTAATTCAGAATAAATAAACACGTCGGGAGTGATGCGCCACTAAATATCTTAACAAATTGAAGAAAACATTCATTTATCAACAATTAAGGCACACAATGGCTTGTAAAGTAATTAGTGCCAGATTTTATAGTTCCCTATAAAAATATATGGACGTTTTGCCGACAACGCCGCTAAGAGTAGAAGAAAATAAGACGATATCTTTATCAGTGTTACATTGTAATTTTGTAATTCCTTTTTGATCTGGTTTTTGTATTGTTGAATACTTTTTTTGTATTCCTTATCCCTTGTTAAATTAATTTTACACAAATGTTTCTGTTCTTCATTATATCCAAATAACGTTAGGGCACTCGTTAGAGATATATAACTCTAAAACACATCATTTCGGACTGTACTACATAATATAATGATTATCGACGAACATTCTTTTGCTGTTGATTTTTTATAAACTCAGGCGCTCAACAAAAAATATGTTCTGGCAAGTCATGACCACCTCCCAATATTAATGTCAGGATTACTGACGATAGTTTCTTTCTATAGATGGTTTGCGGTCAGATTTCAAGCAAAGCATCCTCATTTTTCGGTACAAGGAGACATGCAGCAAACACAGAGAAAGTAGTTCTGCAAGGAAAAAATGAAGATAAAATATTGAGCGGAAGAAGTGCGTATAGCCCAAGACTTGTCACTACATGCCTGACTGATGTCCATGCAATGCCTCTGACCAGGAAGTCCTAGGGTTCGAGTTCTGACGGAAGTAAGGTTTTCGACACTATCTAGGCAGCTAGATCAAATTCAGCCACTGTTAGGAGGAGAATTCTAGCAATCGGCTGCTCTGATTGATAGTTTTCCGTGGTTTCTTCGATCAACACCAGGCGAATGCCGGATCAGTACCCTAACAAAAGCGCCACAGACGTCGCACGATCTTTCCTTCCTCTTCCTTATCCTATGCTTAGCCTTTACGTACACACACTTATCTCTCAAGCAGTACACTACCACACTTGTCAGGACACCAGTCGGGAGTTTAGAGTTGGTCCCAGCTGGGGCGGTGCTATGCTGGTGGGAGATACCTGGTTGAGAAAAATCGCTGCAAACCGATGTATAGGTCGGCGTCGGATCACACCACCCAGAGGGGGGAGATAACCGCCACCTCTTGCGACAAAAAACACGTAGTGTATTTACGGGACTAAAGACGCGCACAGAATCAGTATTCAGTCAATGAAAATGCTTTAACGGAGTATTCGTTTACGAGGTCCACCAAGGAAAGAAGAAAATGGGATTTCTTTTGCAGCTATGTCTGAGAGACACAAACAATAGAAAAAGATTGTATAAGTTACCAAGTACTAGTTCGCACTGTAATAGGATCAGAATGTTCAGGAACTCAGGTTGAGCAACGATTTGTGAATATCAGTGACTGTATGTTTATAAGTAAGTTTATAAGTTTATATTGTAAGAGTAGCTATTATATTTAATAAGTACACTATATTAAATATTATTTATTGATAAAACGTAACATTGTGGCTTGTGAGAGAGAAAAACCTGATGACATCTCTAGCATAACATTTCCCGGGGCCCGTCTTTGATGAGAAAACCCTGAATATTCGTTTAGAACCCCGGGCACAGCGAAGGCGCATTGGCGCAGAACACGTGCGCTAACCTCGGAGGGCGGAGGGCCTCTCTGGCGCAGCGTTACAGCGAGTGGATGCGACTCCATCGCCTTTACGACGGCTGCCCCCCCCGCCACCCTCCTGCCGGGGATTGCAGCGGGCGCCGCCCCCCCCCCGGGTGGCGTAAACCCGCGCGCGCCCATTCGCTGCCCGCTGCCCATCGCGCGCCGCGACGAGGGAGGGACGCGGCGGCGGCGGCAAGGCTGGGGCGCGTGGCGTCGCGATCCGCGCTGGGACGTGACGCGGCGCCGGAGGAAATTCACTCTGGCGCCCCCGCCCCCGCCTCCGCCCCACCCCCACCTCGCAGCCCACGGCGTCATTCGTGCCTCGCCTCGCATCGCCTCGCGCGGGGATGGGCTCCAAATCCCGAGCAGGTGATCGCCCCCCCCCGCCCTCCCCGCTCGCCGCCCCCGCCGCCGGTGCCCGTAACTCGCGCGGCCGCGCCCCCGCGGCGGCGGGGCGGGGCGGGGACGGTTTTTGCCGATAGCGCGGCGCGCCGGCCTGCGCCAAGTAGGTGATTTAAATGTATTATGTAGCGGCGGAGGCGGGGCGCGTGCGGATAGACGGCGGGCGGGCGGCCCTCGCCGCCGGCTCCTCGGGTTGCCCCGGCAACGCGCCCGCCCGCCCGCCCCACGACGCCGGTTGCTAGGAGACGCCTCGCAGCTTCTTATTGGCGACATCGATCTCTTGAGGAGGCGGCGGCGGGCGGCCAAGTCCCCGACGCTGCGGACCCTCCTTGCGCCCCTTCCCCCGCCCCGCGCTTAAAGAGCACTGCTTCGGCGGCTGTGCTCAAGGACCTTCGCTCGCAAGCCCTCAAACGCTTTCATCAATTGCAAATATTTAATCTGCCGCATCGTATTGCTCGCGGGCTCCATCTAACGTTTTGCACTTGGTCTGTGATTTTTTTAAATTCATGTGACTGAATATTACTTCTCTAACAACAATCTCTTGAAGCCATTTAAATTTTGATGCATAGAACGCACTATTTTATAGGTTAGAATTTTTCAGCCTCATGATTTCTTAATTTCGTAAATGATTCTTTTGGAAATAAATACTACTGAATGTTTTGTCAATTTACATTTTAGTCTGTAATCTTATTTAGAATGAGTAAATATGGTCACTTTACTTTCCTTTTGATTTTAATTCAGAAAGATTTTTCAGAGAGCAACAAATCAAAAAATTAATTCCAATATTTCGAAGTCTCGAAACTCAGATTTGAAATGAGCTATACAATATGTGGAATTGTTTTTTATATAGACAAATATGGTTGTTCCAAGTGATCTACAAAATTTAATTCTAAGTAAAGACGAGTGTTGTACACGATGTGTTTCATAGGACATGTGCCTTGGGAAATGCAATGCTACAGAATACATTCAGAAATCAGAATGTAAATGACGCAGTTTTTTTACATTACCATGCCCAAAGATTGTTTCATATTGTAACAGAAAAGAACGAACCGGAAAAAGTAAATACTAAAAAAATCTAAAACTCCTAAAAGTGTTAGCAAAGTTGAATGGATCAGGATTGCTGAAAATTGAAATAATAGACTGAACGGAATCCTAATGAAGTGAATCGAGTGTGCAGTTAAATAACAAACGTTCACGTTGCTACAGCAAATTGAATACCTGTTTCACTATCTGTATGTATACAGTATTCAAGATTCTGTAAGCAGCGGACAAGACTTTTTCTCAGGGAACGTACTGTCAACCCACAATTCGTCAGACTTCATAGGGTTTCTGAGGGGGGCAGGATTTTGCCTGATGAAAGTAAGGGCAATGGGCTGTGTAGGGTAATTGTAATACATTCGCTCATTCATTTGTATCAAGTGATGACCACTACAGATACAAATGTTATTCTAATTCACATTCAACCGGAAAATAAAATTTCAAATAAGTGCTATTGATACAGATATCGTACTAATTTAATTGTAAAGCGCATACACTTGAGAGATTTTGAGACATAAAGTTCGTTTTTGGAAGAGAAAAGGTCGTATATAATTCCTGGAATTTACTAAATTAGAAACGCTTAAAATCTGAACATCCATAACAATGAGCAGGTTTATTAAAATTTTGCTGGAATGTGAATATTTGCAATTTTAAATGAATCCTACCATCTTAGGTCTTAGAGTTCCAACCACGACACAGGTAGATACACACACACTCACCATTGGCGTGTGTTGAAATGGATAAGAACGACAAATGGATAATTTAAACACTGAACAGATAAGCACATGCGTAGCCCACCACATGCGCTCAGAGAGTCACGCTGTACGCAACTGGCTGATTGCTTCCAAAGGCGAGCTCGACTGAATGAGCCTGCGCACGCCCACCACACGGGCCAGCATATCTGCTGATCACAGCATTCCCTAGACGCTGGATGCAGTCAGCCCAGTGCTTCCAGAGAGCGTTGCAGGCGAACTCTACCCTATTTATTGATGACAATAATAATGACGTACTCATTTTGTAAAGATAAGATTGGACGCGCCTTATTTAAACTGTTTTGACTTGGATTCCAATATAAATTAAAATATAAAATTTTATAAATCAAGCACTCGGCAAGTTTCGGAATGCTTCCCAAATTAATTATTTATTTAATGGAAATAGGTTTATAATTATTATCTCTTTTAATAATCATTCCCGTACGCTGTTCCGTCACGTTCCGCCAGAAATCTAGCCCTATATATATATATATATATATATATATATATATATATATATATATATATGTATGTATGTATGTATATAGGTGGCGCCGGATCTAACGTTCGTTTCAGCGGGGGAGGACTTCCCATCTACAGCCAGTACTACCCTTGCGGGCCTAATGCCTGTACAAGTTGAGCGCCCTTAAGCACTAAACGATGAGTCAATCGATGTAGCATCTGCGGCACTGGTGAGGGCGAGGGTGGAGGCAAAGACCTCCGCTTCCCTGATGCTGCGGGGAGCGTCAAAGTAATTCAGAAACAAGAGAAGCTGCGGGGCTGCGTGTACGAAGCGCGGGACGTGCTTCAGCGCCAGTGCTCGCAAATCCGCTCCCGACATCGCCCGGTCATTGGCACCTCGCGCTGGGAGGTCTCTCAACCGGATTTTATGACGTGCAAGGCACGGGTTAAAGACTCAGTTATTCTTTTCGATTGTCGCGCAGGTACCTAAATTCTACCGTCAGACGAACCTTGTCGGGCTTCGGAGGTACAAGGGGCACTAAACAGTGACGCAAAGGAGTGTCCGTTCGAGTCCCATGTGAAGACGGCGATTTTCACCAACAATTGGCTTCATAATACCCACACATGTCATCTGAGTATCGTATTCCATAATCTATCGTCATATGAATGCTGTATCGTTCATTCAGTGAAAGGCGAATGCAAACAATAGCGATCACCTGCCCTCGAAAGGGGATGCCTGCTCCCTCCCCTACGCATAGAAACTAGTGTGGAACATCACGCATCTCATCTAGAAATTAAGTCTTCGAGTGAATCGACAAAGGTGGTTCAGATCATCAACTGCAGCAGTCACTGTAGTGCCTCTGACTGAATGACCTAGTGTTCGAGTCCCGACGGTGGCAGGATTTTCTAGATCTTAGCAATTGACGCGCCCGGAATCCTTATTCAATCAACCAAACCTTCGTGTGATCGCGACGTAGGTGGTGCATCTCTTGTCCATCCATTAAGGTGAATTGACGGTATTTTAGTAGATAAAACTCAAATTTTTTAAATTATTCATATTACATTCCATTATACGACAAACATAATTGATACCAGCTTCATCAACATGATTATAATTATTATTATAATTCTACCGTGCTCCGTACATCATTCATTAACCTCACCTCGTATAAAGCTCCACTTCAGACACAGAGAATTACATGAATAACAAACAAATATATTCTGACACCTGGCTTTGTGACAACTGTAGATTTTTACCATTTTCATCAATTAAAATATTTGTTTCATTTTAACATTGTTTATAACGACTCCTGGGAAACTTCAATGTATTTCGATTACATCTTTCTGCAATAGATCATGAATTAAGCATTTAAAAAAAGTTCGTCATGCATTTCTCTAAATGGAAGTTTAGCTAAAATGAAAGGAAGTGCTGACGATTAACGAATCGAAATACAACGGATACAGCATTTTGTTCTTGATTTTGGGAAATAGCTATGAATGACGTGTACCCAAGTGTGTGTGTCATTATGTTATCACGATCATTACATTTGTTGTGATTTTTTTATATGAAAGTTTGTTTGAAATATCTGGAATGAGTCCCCTCTGTCTCAAAAGAAAAAAGTTTTTTTTACGATAAAGCACACATCTCAATAATACATGAAGAACAGAAAATGTTTGTATGACTATTACCAGCAGTTGAATGACGTTACTCGATGACATATGTAGATAATATATCTCCATATTTCTGACAGTATCAGACCGAAATGGGAATGGTAATGAAACTAAACAGTGATTTATTTTCAAAAATAGTCAGATTTGATCAGAAAAGTCAGTTTTAGAAAGAGATGCGAAGTCATAGAAGAAATTTTGATCAGAAGTGATAGAAGATTACGTATTAAGTGTGATTTGTTGTATATCTGAGCGTATTGTTAAAACCGCACGCAAGAAATATATTTTTGATATGATTTATTGAAAAAATGATACTTAATTCTGTTTGTTACATTAATTAATTAAAAAAAGGACGTTTTTTACTTTAAATTAAAATTCAAAATGCGTAGCAACCTTATTCATTCGTTCTTCAACATTGTCACATTGAACCAGGTCGCCATAACGAATTCCCTGCAAATGCAATGGAGGAATTGCACATCTCCTTAGGCGCCCGTAGCAGGCGAATGCAGCGCGGCGAGGGCCCTGTTCGGGCGCCTTCCAAGGCGCCGCCGGGGCCTAATGGTCGCTGTTTGCACGCAAATTAGGCGGCGGGCTGTGGCCGATGCATTCTTTATGAAGCGGCGCCGCGGAAAGAAAAAAATGAAGGCAGCCGGAGGGGTGGTCTAATTTATTTAAAGCGCGCTCTTCCCCCGCGATGGGATCCATAACGAAGGCGCGACTCCCGCGACGCAGTTTAAGACAAATTGCCCCTGCGCGACGCCTCCCGCCGCGCAGGGCCTGGCAGCAGCGGAAGGAAGCAGCCGAATTATTTTTAAGATCTGCGCTGGCGGTGCCCGCGCGAATTGAATCCGGCTCCCACGCGCCCGCGCTCCTAGATAACAAGATGGCGCATGCGCCCACAACGCGACGCGAAGAAGGCGTGCCCCAAGGGTGCGAGGCCGGGCGGGGCCGCGAACGGGGACGCTGCGATGGCGCGGGGCCAAGCGACGAGCAAAAAGCTGCACTCCGGGGCCGCTGCGTTCGAGAAAAGTCACGACCGAAAGTTTACGAGCTCTAGTTTCTCGCTTCTTCATGTAAACCTTTTTTAGTAAATAGACCACATGAACACTACACATTGCGCGATTTGAACATTTAAAGCAATCCGTGAAGAATATTATTTTATTTCGTAGAAATTAACATGTTAAAAGCCGAAAAACTAAACGACATTACATCTACAATTACCTATGTAGACTAGGAAAGTATACTTCAAACTTTGTATTCTACATATTAAGTTCTTTAATTAATTAGTTGTGTAACTGGATACGAGTAAATAAAGTTTCATTCGCCATACTTTCCAGTGCTATTTATAGTAATTTGTTGTTCATTACATCTGGGAACGGTGACTAATAAATTGAATCAGTTATTTTGGAAAAAAAACACCTTGAATGTAGTAAAATTTGGTATCTCCAAAGAAGAGGTCCATTCGAAGTTAACAGGGAATTATTCTACACTGCCTAGTTAAGTCAACGATAGCGTTTTGGCCTGTATCAAAATAAAATGCATGTTCTAAATTAAAGATAGGCCTAACTCATTTTTACAAAGATTGGGCATTTTCGAAAAAAAAAATTCGACTTCAACGTATTATCTAAGTACACTTCACAAATATTATGAAGTGTACATTTATATATTTTTAATGCAATGTTTCATATCTCACTTCGATAGATTTTTGCATATTAGAATGGTCAGCTTTGCGGTCTATAATTTGAGGTTTCTGCGCAATATTCTTCTTGTATTCCATTTCCTTCGTAGAGTGTGAAGTTATCTTCTCCGGTTTCAGCCTCCTAACAACGTCTGCGTCGATTGTGCTGTTCCTATGCAACGGGAGTTTGATTTTCATCCGAATCTGTGTCGTTAGGTCTCGCTACACAGAAACTTCTCTCTTCCAGCTTTCTTTAGCTTCGTGACTCGTGGGAAGACACGTACAGAGCATTCTTCATAGAACGCTCTGCAGCAATTCGGTAAGCAAGAAACTCAACTTGACCACTAGTGTGGGTAATTAATCACGTCCTGGGCGTAATTTAAATGGCCAGCCCGTTTTCGCACACAGAGGCCGCTCGCGACAAAGCCGCGCCGAGTGAGCGCTGGACTCGGAAGGAGGCTCCAAGACGTGCGCCCCGCACCGGCACTGGGCATTCGGTCCGTCGCGTCGCGTCGCGGAGCGGAGCGGGTAATCGATTCATTAGCGAGCGTTTGAAATCGGTGAAGAGCGGGTCGGAGGCCCGAGGCGCGGCCAGCGCCCGCCCGACGGCCGCGGCCGACCCAAAAAGCGCCTCGGAGCGGGGGAGGGGGCGGGGGCGGGGGCGGGGAGCAAAAACGCGGGACGCCGCGGCGCCGGCAATTGTTTCCTCCTGTGGGCGGCGCGGCGCAGCGCGGCGCGTTGCCATGGCGACCGTGTCGTCAGCCGCAGACGTGCGGCGTCGTCGTCGTCGGTGCAAGAATTGATTTTGCTTTAAAGTTTGGCCGCGGGCGCAAGACGGTGGGGCGAGGCGGGGGGGGGCGAGTCCCGGGAGAAGAGCGGCGGGGCGGAGAGGCGAGGGGGGGGGGCCCGCAAAGCCTGCGCTTTGTAGCCTGCGCCGCGTCGCGTCCTCCCGCAGTGGCAGCCTCCTGCCGGCGCTCCGGGAAAGCAATGGAAGAAAGCGTTGCCACTCGCCTCTACTGGGGGCGGGAGACTAGGGATTTCGGAACATCTTTGGATTTCGCGATAAAATTCTTCTCCTAGCGACTGAAGTTCTACAAGGCTCCCATTTCGATCGGAGAATGGTGGCACGGGGTACTTCATTGATCAATCTCTTCTGTAATATTCTTTCAAGACAATTACATTTACCAAAGTGCGTATATTATTTGCATATTATTGGTTCGCCGTTATATCTTCTTATCGATTACCATAAAAGTCATTCATGTTTAAGACATCTTTTTATAGTAAAAAATACTAAACTGTTTTTTCCAGTCAGTAGCCAGCTTCAACGAAGCTATACCCCTCGCCCCGTATGGCATTACAACTACTTTCTGTCAACCGTAACTAGGATGTTGGGAGGGGGCGCCCATACTCGCTTCCCCTCTCTCTCTAGTTCACCAGGCCGGGACCCTGCCTATCGATAACCCGCTGAGGTAGCCGCAGTTCTCCTCAGCTAGTTTCTCGGTTATCGCCTAGACGCCGCTGTGATCCGTGGATCCTTAGTGGATATGATCGGCAGGATGGGGAATGGATAATGAAGCGTACTGGGAGGATGTGTATTGGCAGGAAAAAGTAGAGTATCTCGAGAAAACCTGCGTCGAACCCGTACGTTCCTCTAGGCATCATCTGGAACCGAATTCGGACCCCAGAGGTGAAAGGTGAGCAGTCTGACCACTTCGCCACGTGGAGACATCGTTTTATAATTTTCTAATAAAATATTAGCTTACATTACCACCTTCCTTCATTCGTTCGTTCGTTCGTTCGTTTATTTAAACATTCAATTAAATGAGATATTAAAATAAGGGAAATTACAATTTTGGATGTTTTGGAGAAGGAGGCGAAATACATTGACTCTAGAATTACGGGATATTAATTTTTTTTTTTTGGAAACTGAAGATCATTGATATTATTGTTTGTAATGTGCTGTTTGTTCAAATTATCATGTACTTTAATACAAGTTATTGTCTTTTTACGTTAGTACAACGTACATGACTGTGAATAAAAAAATCTTAACTTTTCACTCGAAAACTAAACATTAAGAATACATGCTGGAAATATTTGTAGTATTTTGTCTTAGTTTAATATAGTATAAAACATTACTATGTTATGAAGATACATAGGAATATATTGGTCATATATGCGTAATAGATTTTTACATTAAATGAAATTAATAATGCGAGAATGTAGAGATTTTTCATTTGCAGAGTCAAAAATTGAATAATTTTTTTTGATTTAAATTAATGCACATGTGTATTATTAGTTATATAAATTCATTAATACATCAAACTCGACATTAGTATAATCAAAATCATCAGTATAATCAAAATTGAGGGAGGGAGTGTCTGGAACTTCTCTGCCTTGGTATTGCTTGCGTTGAAGAGGACATAATAGGCGCACGTTTTCTCGAGACCCGGATTATCCACCTTACCGGATTACCACGTTAGTTGAATTAAGAATACATGATAGCAACGAGCGTTGTTGACAAAATCTGATAACCAGAAATGTTCGATCCCCGGTAAGTAGAAATTATTATACCTCGAAAAACGATATGCAGATGTGATAAGATATTCCTGTTGTCAATACAACCACCCCCGACTTCTTTCGCATCTAATGAAATGAGGGCTCAAGAAACGTGCGCGGATGTTAATGCAATGTTTACGTGCTTTGCCTGGAAGCATCCCTCCTTCCCGTGCTGCCCTGGAAACGCTTGACACTCTACGTTGAGAAAGAAGGGTGGGGCAGACGGTCGCGAGGCCCAAGGCTCTTAGAGGAGGAAATAACGTCCACTCGTGCCCGAGTTACTTGGTGGTACTCACGTTGTTAGCTTCAAAGTGGAGGCGGGGAGAAGGTGGTTTGCCACCGACCTTTTGGCAGGATTGGCTGCAATATTCGTCCCAATACCACTTATTAAAGTGTGACGGGAAACATTAACTCCCTCTCAGTTGGCCTAGATTCCAGCGGTACTCACGTCGATGGGTTCAATGTGGAGGGAATGAGGAGACATGTTGTGGGCCAGAGTCACTTGCGCCGTAGACTGGGCGGCCTCCAGCTGGGCATTTGGCATCGTGGAGGCCGTGCCTGATACTCATGGATAATTGAGGAAGGACTTGTCCTGGCACCTTGTGAAAGGCGCTAGGTGTCCACCCCAAGGGGCTAGGTGTCCTAGGTGTCCACCCAAAGGCGCTAGGTGTCCACCCAACGCCTAGGTGTCCATCCCAAGGGGCGGTCCTCCTGGTACAACGAGTCAAAGTGTGAAGTAGTAGCCCACGCTGGGTGTACACATTGAAAAGAGGTAGGTAATTGACAACAAGGTAAAATTGACAAACGTCTTCCATCATCACTATTTATCACGCTGAGATAAACTAATAGTTCTCGAATAATTGTTTTTCAGCATTTTCCCTAGTGGCAAGCTAGGAAGTGGGTAGCTACACTTTGCGAGCAACCCCATCCACCATTCTATTGCTCTCCCAAACAGTTTTACTGAAGCTATCTTGCAGCGTTAACAGTAGTTAATTAAAATAAACCAACTTTGTTTCTTTCCGCAAATGTTTCTTTTTGTGAATAAACTTTCTAACGCTTACCTCGCGTATCTCCTAGCAACCGTTTGATAACAAAGATGGGCTCAAAATAATACAAACACACACGTACAAAAACTGACCAAACAATTTCGAAGTGTTAAAGTTCGGCGCCGAGAGCACCCTAGTGTTAATGCGCGGCTCTGTTCCGTGTGGCCACCCGGAACTCAAAAGCGATCTTTCCTCGCCCACGTCAACTTCATTCTTCAAAATCGCATGATATTACTCGTTTGTTTTTTATCGTGTTGATTGATTGATTACTGATTCCGGGCGCATCAGCTACTGAGGTCGTTAGTCCCGTAAGTGTAGTGCATGTTTTTCATCGGGAGGTGGTGGTGATCTTCCCCACCTGTTGGCGAGATCCGGCGCCGATCTACCGTCGACTGTCGGGGTTTTTCCCCAACCAAGTATCTCCCACCAGCGGGGCACTGCACCAGCCGGAACAAGTTCGATGTTCCCGACCGGTCTCCTGGTATGTGTGGTAGTATAGTGCATGTTAGTGTGTGTGTGTGTGTGTGTGTGTGTAAGGGGTGAAGATGGGACAAGGAAGAGGAAGTAAAGATCGCGCGCGCTGCCCGTTTGTTAGGGTACTGCTCCGGCATTCGCCTGATGTTAGGAGAAAGCAGGGAAAACTCAGAGCAGCCGGCTGCTTGAATTCCCTTTCAGACAGCGACTGAATTCGTCCTAGCTGCAAAGCTAGTGTCGAAAATCCTGCCGCCGTCGGGACTCCAACTTAGGACCTCCCGGTCAGAGGCACTGCAGTGACATCAGTTGATGCACTGAGTTTTGTTTAATGAACTTTGTTCAGTGTTATACATCGGGGTAGTCGTTCATTTTAGAATAATTTTCATCTCCATATTTGGTGAAATCTTTCCTTAATAGAGCTTTATATTTTGTATTTTTTGCTTTGTTTCGAGGTATAGAAGAAAGATACTAGAATCAATATTTTTCGACCTACGAAAAATGTAAATTATAAAAACCCTAAAGTAATAGATTGGCTTTTTTGGTTCTTATCCATTATCTTTTAAAATGTTCAGTATTTGCATCGTTATCTATAGAGACTCGAACACACAATTTAATATCAGAAATAAGAAAAAAGAGAAAGGTATAATTTATTTGTCAAAATGAATTACTGATGATGGTATGATGAAATGACGTTTTTATTTGCCAGATATAGCCACACACGCTATTTTACTGTTAATTTTTTGTACACTCTTCACATTACTTCAATGTAAGCCGTGCGTGAAAAGATAACTGAAATATCGTTCAGTAAGACTTTCAATATGCGTTTGTCATGTCCCAGATCACCGTAAATGACCAATATTGGCCGATGTGTAAACATTTATTCATTTGTTAAACCGTGCGAATAATAGGTAAGAAGCGCTCTACTTACCAAAATATTAACCTTTGCCTGTTGACTGACTTTCGTAAGAATGCAACGACTTTCATGCATACTAGCAAACCATTCTAACCATACTACAATTCTTTTTACTCTTATATTTTTATTCCAACATTACTGGCTAATACAGCTGATGAAATACATCCACTCTCCAATTAATTTTGTACTTGCTGTAAAATACTAGAACAATGTTAGGACGAGAATAGTTTTTACATTGAATTCTTGAATTTGAGTTAAGTATTAGCACTATAATAATGAGTTTTACGCCACGACAATAATTGTATATTCAGTAAACTTACTGAAATTAATTCTAACTAGCGTACCCGTGCGAGAACTCTCACATGTTAATCCCCCCCCCTCTTCCCTATTTTTCCATTTCCATATTAAACCTGTAATACATCTATTTCTTCAAGACCCTCTTATCCTCCGTCATTTGTTCTATGTATCGTTGCAGTTGATAACAATAAAATACACCCTTGTCAATACAAACAATTATTATTTAACGTTATTACTGAACAGAGAGAGACATCCGAGTCATTCAGTCGCGTGAATTATTAAGTCATTAGTTTACTTTCACATACAGTTGCAGATTTCACAGGCTCTAAACGAGTGAGGTAGAATCGAGAAACATCGAAGCAAAAATGTAATAGAAAGTTCAAGAACATTTCATCCTGTAGACTACAGTGTGAGGCACGTTCCTTTGAGGCCTTTCACCTCAAAAGTTTAGTTTTTAAATACCTAAAACGCTTTGTTTAGGAGTTATTTAACGATATAGATTTTTAAAAAAACGACAGAGTTTTGCGGGTTGCATTTGATACGAATATTTAGATGCGTTTTTTCAACAAACCCTTCATATTTTAAAAGTAAAAGTGCAATTACTCGCGTCTTCGTGCAATTATCTTTCTTTAGAGACCTCATTTTCAAATATTAGTTGCGTGTGAGAGCCGCAAAAGGTATGTATACTACTGAAATAATATAGGAGACGAATCCAAAACACACTACTGTGCAAATAGAATAATTTACCAAACACTGCAAACATATCTATTTACACGAAAATCGGTTGAGATCAGAGATATGTAGTTCTTTGCTTACTGTGGAAGGTTATTATATGCAACAATCATCTCTCTTCTGCCAGACGTAATCGGTTCTCAGGAATATCATTAAGCATACGTAGTGGTATTAATCTAGTCTGGGAAGAGCATATAATGCAGTCAAGTTCCAATAGATGGCACATTAGTGTATTGCGGTGGGAGGTCGCCTAGTAGTACAAATGTAGTTAGCGTATAAGCAATGCGTTGCAAACTTCGTGTAGAAAACAAATTACATTACATTTCCATTATATATCCTAGAAATAGAATATTATTTCCATGCAAAATGTAAATGACTTTTGAGAGAAATTTAGAAAAATAAGTAAAATATGTTAATGTTGTAATGTAAATACAAATATAATTAAAAACACAACAAAATTATATTGAGCATCAGATTGTTACAATAGAATAAAAGTAGATAGTAAAAATTAATTGATAAAATTTATTATATCCCCATAAGACCCGATAAATCATTCTTTACATTTATGGACGCCATGTTTCGCCTAAAAACGTCGATCTATGGTTATTTTGTAATTCACATAAATTGAACACATACAATATGTATGATACGGAAAAACGTGTAATCAGAGAAATGGATTACATCAAGTTCCAGCAATATGTGCAGAAATTGGCGCAAGACGAAGACTGAGACAAAGTGGAGTGAAGAGCAGAGAAGTGAGGGGGGCCGAAGGCGCCTATGTATCCTCCCCGCGCCGCCGGTCGCAGGTCGCGGCAACGCCTTCGCGGCTTCAGCGCGCCAATTGATGAGGAGAGGAGGCGGCAGGGGGAGGGGATGGGTGGGGCGTGATGGGCGGCTGGGCGACGAGAGGGTGGGGAGGGGTGTGGCGTGATGGGGCGGGGCACGGAGGACGGGGAAATGAGTCGCAGAGTCCGAAAGACGCGGGGGGAAGAAAATTTCCGCGACCTCATTTCGGGGGATGCATCCCCTCGGCCCGACTGGGATTTCCCGGGTTTATGGGCAGCGGCGCGGCGCTGGGGCGGGGCCGGGGGCGGGGCTGGGGGCGATGGATCCGCGTCCGCGCAACGGACGGGCGGCAGCGCGAGGGCACTTGAGCGCGGGGGCGGAGATAACGGGAAACGACAGGCGAGCTGAGCTGCGTGGGCGAGCGCAAGGTAGTCCCCGTTCAGTCTCCGGGGGCGGGGCGAGGGCGGTTGGAGGCACGGATTCCAGCAGCGGGATAAAATTGCGCCCGCCGCCGCTGCCGCCGCGCGCGTAAAACGACGGCGATAGCAGCGCCACCACGGAGCGGCGGCGGCGGCGGTAATTATTTCGGCGTCGCTTCCGGTTTAATCTCCTGCCTCCGCAGACGTCATTTCCGCGCGCGGGGGCGGCGGATGGGGGCGCGGGGAGCGCCAGGAAGGAAGGAAAGCTACGAAGCCGGGGGGGGGGGCGCAGGGACCTGGCAGAAGGGCGAAGACTGCCAACCCCCACAGATGTCTACAAGTATTTCTCGTGGCGGC
This sequence comes from Teleogryllus occipitalis, assembly GCA_011170035.1. Lineage (NCBI taxonomy): Eukaryota > Metazoa > Arthropoda > Insecta > Orthoptera > Gryllidae > Teleogryllus > Teleogryllus occipitalis. The sequence continues at coordinate 133,577 of BLKR01001996.1, forward strand.
TTCGACTTGCGTTGCCAGAGACAAACGGCTCCCTGACATTGGATTGACTTGACCATCACTGTACACCACCGCTTCATCCTCACCATCACTTGCACCTGCAGTTGTTTGTTGCCTGCGAGCTCTGCCTTGCTGTCTTCAGTGTAATATCTGGCTGTCACCGTAACTGTATGACTTCCTGTCTATTTATCTATCAATATCTCCATGTGTCTCTCCCAGTCTGGAACTTAGAGCTTCTCCCAGCTGGGCCGGAGGCCCCTAGTAGGAGATACCTGGATGAGGAAAACCACACAAGCCTACGTAGGACGACGGTGGATCTCGCCAGCCGGGGGGAAGATCACCGCTATCTCCTGCGATAAAAACATTCACTGCTCTTATGGGATTAATGGCCTTACCAGTTGACGCCCTACGGTTGGGAACAGTTGGACGACAACCAACCGGCGTCGTTGGTTGCAGGCTGGAACGGCGGCCGACGCCCACCCCGCTGAGCGAGAAATCCACGCTGCCGGTGCGTGCGCGGCGCTGCTCGGGAGGGGGGAGGGGCGACCTCTGACCCGCGGAGGAGCGGGGGCGGCCCAACGGGCCCAACGGACGGCCGCTCCGGGGCCCCGAAAACACCAGCGCGGACCCCGAACACGACCCGAACTGACGATACGTGGACTTAGCTGCTACAAACATGTTATGAAAGATTCTGTTATAATGTTTTCAGTTTTTCAGCTGTGGCAGGGACAATTATTATTTCATTTCTTTATCGGTTAGCGGCAATATTATATTTAGTAAGACAATATATGATCCTTTCTTTGTTTGGCTAGATGGCAGGATTTTAATAATCTACACAATTAAAAATCGAAAAGTAGCGTGCACATATTTATTCTTATCCATCACTTAAAACAACGTTTTGACAACTTATTTTTATTCAGGTAAGTCTGATACATTTTCTTTTTTAAAGACATAAACCGTCTGCATTCTAATTGAATGTTCTTTATAATTTGAATATTTTCTGAACTGGCGATCTCTTCCACGGAGGCGAAGATGTGTTCGTCTGCTTATTGAAGTACGACTTCAACATTTACTACGTTGCTCCATTTCCACAACTGTTTCCTTCATTGAAAGATGCTAAAATAGCATTGCTATGTGATTACAAGCGGTCCTGACTGTCAGTGCATGGTGACGTTTGTGTCAGTGCAACGACTGTGCATGGCGACGTTTTCGATGGTAGTTTTTTTTTTTTTTGTCATCCGTTGTATTTAAAGACGAAATTTTCACTAAGAGTTAAGAACAGTTCCGATAATAAAAGTCCAAAATGATGAAACTGCATCTTCACCGCTGCTATTGTGTTATCCTTTGTTATTATTTCATTTGATTTATACTTGTTTAGACTGTTAATTGTTAATGTTTGCATTGGTTTGCATTGGTTACTAAGTAGTTATGTGATACGAGGGGAAAGATACAGACGCGTTACCATTTGCCGAAAATGCATTTAAAATTATAATTGCATGTCATTCACTCCCAACACAGAATCTTACATACATTATAACGATATTCATAGGCGCAAAAGTCGTAATTATATTGCACGTGTGTACTCCTGTCTAAAAAGTTCCTTAAATAGATGTTTTTCAAACTTTCTTGATTCATTTCAAAGTAATTGTAGTTTTACTTGATTATTAAAATTTTAACAAACTCATGTCAATAAAACGTTTATCAACGTTTATCAACGTTTTATTCGTTTATTCGTTTATGAAACGTTTGTTTCACATAGAATTTTTCAAAACTTTACTGGATTTCCAAAAGTCAAAGTCTGCATTAACATAAATTTCAAAGCAATATCTGCCGACAAAAGTCTGAATTAGATAATGAGATCTTTACATTATATAATGATAAATTAAGAAGAAAGCTGTGTATCATAAATCGATCAGGATCATTGATCATTTGCTTCATAGAGCATGCAAAATGTTTCAGTTTGATGTCTATACTCTGTAAAAGGATACACAATTTTATCGCACTTGAATTTTTTTAAACATTTCCCATACATAGACTACGTAGAAAATACATTACGTACTATATTACATATGTTTCTTACTCATTGTAGGGTACACCATGACGTTTATTTCATTTTAAACTCCCTCATAGTTAACAATTCTGCATCTTCACTGACACTTTAGATGTCATAAATTATTCTAAGCATTTTTTTTCTTCCCTTTGTTATCCTTTGGGTCTTAATGGTATTTTCTCTGATACATATACTTTGCTCCCGTAATTTCTGTGTGAGATTACATTGATTGATTTTTTCGTGTTTCCGTGGTCATTAGTCCCGTAAGTGTAGTGAATTTTTTTTTCTCGGGAGATGGCGGTGATCTCCTCCCGCTGGATGGGGATATCCGGTGCCGACCTACCGTCGGCTAGTAGGGTTTCCCCCTAACCAGGACTCTCCCACCAGCGGGGAACCGCCCCAGCCGGCACAAGCTCTAAGCTCCCGACCGGTCTCCCGGAATATGTGGTAGTGTAAAGCATATTGGTGTAAGTGTGTGTGTAAGGGGAGAGGATAGGACAAGGAGGAGGAAGGAAAGATCGCGCGCGTTCCGTGGCCCGTTCGTTATTGTACTGCTCCAGCATTCGCCTGGTGTTGATCGGAGAAACTACGGAAAACTACCGATCAGAGCAACCAGCCTCTAGAATTCTCTTCTAGACAGCGACTGAATTCGACCTAGCTGAAAAGCTTGTGCAGAAAATCCTGCCGCCAGGAATCGAACCTAGGACCTCCCGGTCAGAGGCGCTGCAGTGAGATTACGTTCTCTCCCTTACCGCTATATGACTTATGAAATGAACTCTCTCGTTTTTGCTGTTTCCTTCAGAGGATTAGAAGAACTGCATCGCTTATTTCTCGTTTAACTCAGCTTCGAGGTCTTTCTAAACATTTTTTCAAAGAAATATTCTTTTCAAATTGAAAACATTTTCCCAGTTGTTCCACTTTCAATTAAATTCTTCAAATGATTGTTTTGTGACATGCTCACCAAAATTAATTCCTGTAAGTAGCAGAATGTTGCAGAAGTATTTAATTTTCTTTATTGATTTTAGAAGTACTACTTATGAAAGGTAATGTATATGCAAACATAGTTTAGTGATGTGTGCACGTTGCCGTGTGAGGGTAAGTCAATATTTTTCATGATAGTTAAATGTTTAATAAATATTCTGAGAAAGTGAAAATAAAAACAGTTCATGCACAGAATAAACAAAACGGTTTTGAGAAATCTTGGAGAGGCAAATGATAGAGATTTCTTTATTCTCCTTGTGTATTGAATAAATAACATACCACGAAAACAGCTCCCTCTGAAATACTGATTAACTACCAAGCAGACAGTCTGTTGAGTGATTGATTGATTATTTAATTGGATAGCTGTATACCTGCCCTAATGATTGACTGTGTGGCTATTCCCATTAACTCGTCGACTGAACGTAGGCCCGTTGTGCGCATTGGCCAGATCTGACTCTGCCTTTTTGTCGCGGTCCCTGGCGCAGCCTGGCGGCCGCTCGCCGCCCTGCCTCTCCCGCCCGCCCACGCCCCTCCCTCCGAGTGCCCACCGCACGCGACTTCCACTGCCGTTTCAAAGTGAAAATATAAAAGAAATATTTTTTCTTCTGCTTGTCATTTAAGACTTTAATTTTTACTTTCTCGCCCAGACTGTAAGAAGAGAAAGTATTGTCATCGTGCGCCGCAAAACGGACCATTTTTGACAGAAGAACTCTGATTGTCGGGATAAAGAGAAAGTGAATAAATCTTGTTTCTTCTTATAGTAAATTACTTAATCTAACACAATATGTGGTCAGAATTCATATTTTGTGAGTCCTTGACACCAAATATCGATTGATCGCAAAACGTCCGTCACAACTGTCCACCCGTCTGTCCGCCCGTCTGTCCGTTTGTCTGCCCATCCGTATGTCCGTTCGTCCATTTGTCCATCCGTCTATCCCTCAGTCCGTCTGTCCGTTCGTCTGTCCCTCCGTCTGTCCTTCCATCTGTCGGTCTGTCCATCCGTCTGTAGTCAACGCTAGAGTCAAACCGTTAGGCAGATTTTCTCCAAAATTGAGATTCCTAAATATATCTTAACGAACTCGAGGCTCTGCGAGTTTGAAACGGATTTGATTTTGGGGGTACTTTACATGAATCCTCAACATTTTCAAAATATCCTCAAAAAATGACTCCAAATTTTCGATTAAACTTCGTCCTTCGATATCGTATATATATGATTCTATGCTAAATTTCTTAAGGAATGGCAAATCTAGTTTTTAGGGAAAATATTGATTTTAAATGTTAGTTCCGGGCGCGAAATTCAAACCTGCTACCTCTGCAGACGCCAACACGGCGTCCGTAATTGTCGCTGCGCGTTGCAACTTTTCAACACTTATGAAACTGTGGAGCAATGAAAATATCGCTCGTCACCCACTAAGAGTACTAAGCGTTCTTTTAATATATTAAATATACTTAAATATATAAAAAATAATATGTTAAATATACTTAAATATATTAAATACATTTTATACAATATTATCACGGTATGCAGCGGCGTATGCAAACGCTGAATAGGAAGCCTTATGAAATTTTTTAAAAATTCTGGAATGCTCGAATTACTTTTGCGTAGTTCATACACAGTTCATAATATTCCCCTACAACTTCTATCCTTTATATCATGACTCACGCTAACAGGGTTTCCATGAAAGTTATTTTCTTTAAAGGATATATCAAGAAAGTAGCACGTAAGAAATTGGGGCGACTTCTGGTGTTTTATGAATTTTACTTCTATACAAATGTAGATAAAGCTTTCATTTGTTCCGGCCTTTCATTATGACACTAGTATTTCCTAATATACAAATTTGAGATATTCATGAGTAAATAATTATTCTTTGTCCGGATTTTATGTTACGTACATTTTATGTTACATCATACCATAGTTTACATTCCCTAAAGAACGAGTAAAATACTCGAATTATTGGTACATTGCTATTACTGATCTGTTACACTTCTGATTCTAATACTTCCTTTCCTTCCTTGATGAATTTCAAAAATCATCAATTCGCCCCAAAATGACAGATTCATATCATTGTATTCATTCGAATCCTTTTTAACCTATTTAATTTGGGAAATGATTATTCTGGGGATGAAAATTCATCGAGATGGACATTATCTGCAGTAATATTCTGAATAACAACAACAACAACAATAATAATAATAATAATAATTTATTATTATTATTATTATTATTATTATTATTATTATTATTATTATTATTATTATTATTATTATTATTATTATTATTATATCTTACATATGTGTTGGGAAATGGAGATCGGTCCAATGTGGGGCATAAAATCACAGGTCTTCCCAATAGCTATCGGAGCTCTGGGATTTGTTCCGCAAAAATTGTGTAAGAACTAAGCTAAATTACCAAGTCATTCAAACGATTGGGAAGTGCAAGCCATTGGGAACAGCCCACATTTTGCACCAACTATTGTAGAGGCACCGACAGGACTTACAATTGCTCCTTAGGAAGCTGATTGTAACCTGGGACAGACTTAATATTCAACCGACCCATAACATCTTAAGTCGTGAATAAGGGGAATAATAATAATAATAATAATAATAATAATAATAATAATAATAATAATAATAATAATAATAATAATAATAATAATAATAATAATAATAATATAAGTAATTTTATTTACAATATATTGGGAGATTCATTTTTAGTAAAATGTATGGATAACATACCAATAACAATAGGTTCTCTTGCCATCCAAAACACGTTTTGCAGTTTGTGACTTTATGGTGAACGACGTATTATACACATGTGGCATATAAACATCGACAATCAACTTTAAAATTCTATGCATCATTTACTGTAGAAACACGATAATTCGAAACTATTGATTTCTCAAATGCTTTGTTCTCCAGAACATTTGGGGCACATGGAGAGCGAGGGAGGGCCCTGGAGGCTTCTGCAAGGCTTCCAGCGACCGCCGGCAGAGGGTCCATAAATCTCACCCTCAGGTCTTTTCTCGGCCCTAGGCCCACCGAGCTCCTCCCCCCCCCCCCCGGCGATGACTTCTGGAAGCAGCGACTGCGCGCGCAGCTGTGGGTGGCCGCGGGAGGCGGCGGCGCGCGGATGAGCCCGGCGTCTGAGGGCAGTGGAAGCGAAGTTACGCACGCCGGCATAGCAATTCAATTTAATGATGACTGCGTTTACGTAGCGAGTCTCAGGTCATCAGACCTGCTCCGCGGATTGACCACGCAAATTTCGCTACTTGCCTTTCACCATCTAGCGGACAAAGAAGGTATCATTCGGGTGACGAAACTGGCGATTTTTAATTTAGCTCAGAGGCTTCTTTTAGGTTTGGGGATCTTTTACATGAAGTAAATCTAAAACATGGAATAGCCGGCTTTACTTTCCCTCTGAAGAAAGGCGTATGAAGGTGATTTTTTCGACCTTAAAAATCTAAGACTTCGATTGGAGTTGAACAGCCCGATGGATACAACAGCCCGAAACACTATTACACCACCGAAACCTCTAAATGTTGAATTGTCCCATGTTGAAAGCTACAATTTTGTGTATTTTCCTTAATCGTTTCCACCACGATTGCTATGAGTGAGAATTCGAACCAGAAGATGTGCTAATGCGGAAAATCCATATCTAAAATATAAAAAGGAACAATTGTGAATTATAGAGAGATTTATATTATTAGTTTAGATATTGCCTAATATATTTAACATCTTGTGGGGGCTTCACCCTCTATTGTCGACATAAAATATTTTAAGGTGTGAAGAATATGTAACATTCCATGCATGAAATAAATATTTTATGCGACGGAGCAATATTAAAACTGCAAGGCGAAAATATGATAGTCAATATCATATAGTGGTTAATACAATATCAGAGTTTACGTTACAAAAGGGTTTTACTTTTCTGAATGTATTGGTGAGGCGTTGTAGATGCTATAAAAAATATGAGGTTGAGAGTGTCTTCACTTTTAGTAATTGTTCCATTCAATAGGTTAGCAGTTTTCTACTACTGTGTAATCACCTCAACAGTATTACAAACAGTGGCGCGGTATGTTTTGAAATGAAGAAAATGAATGACTAAATGTAAAAAACTATTCATATTCTTTAGAATGTTATATTGCTGCAAACGTACTGAAAGTGGGAAATAGTCCTCAGATCATACTTGAAGGTATATTATTTCGTTATAGTTTATTAGATATAATATTCGTTATAATAAATATTTTCGTTATTGAGGAAAATATTTACCTTCTCATTAACCTAAAATTATGGAATTATACAAAATTTCTGCAAAAACCACCAAAACATTATAACAATCTGTCCATTAGAAATTGTGCCTGTGATCCCAATACTGCCAAGGATGTAGGGAGACGCACCTAGATTTCCGAAAGATTCGGCACTTCCACCAGAGTTGAGGCATTGTGGCCTTCCTGTTGTGGAGCGCCGTTCCACATCTTTCTCCGGGAGGAGCTGCGCTTCGTGGGTCGCAATGCCCCGCTTTGCACCGCCCGCAGACGCTTTCGAGGAGCGTCGCGAATTCCACGGTGGCGCGGGGGCGGGGGTGGGGGCGGGGGCGGGGGCGGGGGCGGGGGCGCAGGTAGTACCTCCAGGGCCACCGTGCGGGAGCGATTGGCCGGCGTTAACCTCCGACCCGCGCGCCGCAGCCCCCGCCATTACCAGGGCTCGTAATTACAGGGCAGCGGCTCGCGGCAGCCGGGCGCGGCCGCGCGGTGATATAGTGGCGGCCGGCCCGCCCCGGCCCGCCCCCGCCGCCACCCCCCGGCCCGCCCCCCCGGCCCGCCCCCGGAGGACGTGACCGGCGGCGGCGGCCCGCTCGCCAGCCCCCGGAGCCTTCATTGCCCCCCTCCCCCGCCCCCTGAGCAAGACGTCGTCTTCGTCGTCGTTGGAGATGTTGTTGGCTGCTTCTGGCGTCGCCGCTTGCGCTCCGTAACCTGTTTGTTGCCGCATCACTGGCGGCGGCGGCGGTGGCGCGGCCGGGGCGGGCGGCGGTAGCGCGTTCCTCCACGCGCGGAGTGCCCCGCCCGGGGCCCGAACCCGGCCCCTGCCCCGCCCCCTCCCTTCGCTCGCCTTGCGCGCGCGCGCCGTGCATTCAGATGAGCGACGCTGACAAAAAGGAAGAGGCTACATTGCCCTGCCCTTCCCTTCCCTTCGTTCCCTTCCTTTCATTTCCCTTCCCTTCCCATCCCATCCCATCCCATCCCATCCCATCCCTTCCCTTCCCTTTCCTTTTCTTTCCCTCCCATTCCTTCCCTTCGCTTTCGTTTGCTGCCCTTGCGTCCCCAATTACAATCAAAATAATCAGTAAAACATTTAGAAAAGCCGAAAAGCCCTTTGTGTAGCTTACTTGGTGAAGACAATACCAGGTTCCTTGACAAGTACTTACAAAAAGTTGATACTATGGAGAAGGTAAATTCGAGCAATGATGAGTGCAATACACAAAAGCAATATGTGCTTTTGAACAAAAGTGTATTTGCACAAAAGTGTATTGCAGTGTTGACAGTTCAGGATAGACGATCGCTTGACGAATATAAGAGGAAAGGTGCGGTGGGTTACCTATAGAAATTCCATATTCCATTAGTGTTAGAAATATAATTTTAAAAGATCCTCCGTTTTTTCGTGTTTAACCAACCGGAGTTAGCAAATTAGGCCGAAATTTGATCGTATTTTCTAGTTAAATGCGAAAACCGAAACCATGAGTTTTCAGCTTTCTATGTACTCTATCCTGATAGTCCAGATAAGAATGAGTTGCGCCAACTACATTTTTATGACTATTTAGAGAATAAATTAAAGTATCTGACGGTTGCAACTTCATTTAAAAGAAATAAAATGTAATATACGAATCTGATGATGGCAATGTCTGGCGATATTCTACATTGATCGGCTTTCACTTCTTTGATGTTTGTGAATAATCGAAATTCCAATCGAATTGATCTACTGTCACAAGATTTTAATTTCTTTCGGAAAAGTGTTCGGAAAACACATTATAAATTTCAATTTTTAGAAAAGTCTCCTCTTCATAAACATGTCAATATAGTTAGTATAAGATTTTTAAGCAAATGCTTATTTTACTCTTTTGATGTAGACATTCAAAATTATTAACACATTCCATAACTTTGCTATATTAATGTGCGATTCTCGCGACATTATTGTTAATTAGAGGTGTCGAAGCGAATCCTGGTCCTGGCGTGGGAAACGGAAACAAGTGCAATAAGTGCGAAAGGAATGAGAGGCGTTTTCATAAGTTGGGAGCAGAACTACCGGAGGAGCAGAGGAAGATTTGCGATCTGACACTTAGGAACAAGGAGCTGGAAGTTAAGAGCGTTGGTGAACAGTTTTTAGAAAAAGAGGTGGAATGGAGTAACTCGTCTAGTACGGGCGAGGAGGAAAATGCAGGAGAAAAAGGGGAGAACATTGTTGCGGGGGAGGTTGCAGATCTGAAGAGTAAGTGTGAATTACTTGTTATAGGCGACTCAATCGTGCGACATGTAGGTAATTGTGAAAATGTACAAGTAGAATGTTTGCCAGGGATAAGGACGGAAGAAATGGAAAGGTATGTAGAGAGAAGCAGTATAAGGGCAGCAGGTAAAGTGATTCTGCGTGTCGGTACAAACGATCTGAAGAGCAGAAATGTGGATTTCTTAACCAGAGAAATATACGAATTGGTCACGACGACGCAGAAGAAATTTCCAGATGCTAAAATCGTTCAAAGTGGTGTGCTAAGGAGGAGGGATATTGCGTGGAGGTACATCAGCAAGGTAAATGAGACCTACGAGTTGGTGTCAGAACAAAGAAATGAAATGTTTGTGGACGCGAACTCTTGGAATCGAGATGGCACGAGGGATGATTTTGGACCCAGAAGTGGCTTTGGACGAGACGGCCTGCATTTAAATCGGAGAGGAGCAGCTAGTCTTGGGCGGTGTTCTCAAGAATCGGTTGGAAGGATGGCCAGGGAACATCTCCAGACAGCGGGGCCTGTCAATGCGTAGCGGTGGATGAGAAGGGTAAGTCTCTATTGGTGTTGCAGGAAAATTGTAGAAGCTTAGTTAAAAAATATGAGCAATTCCCTGATGTTGAAATGAATATTGCCCTGATGTTGTAAAAGGTACGGAGTCATGGCTTAAACATGAAATTTCTAATGCAGAAATATTTCGCGATGATTATGCCGTTTTTAGGAAAGATAGAGATGGACGCGGGGTGGGACGTTTATTTGTGTTAAATCTAGTTTGAATGCAGAAGAGGTCTGGAAAGACGCGAGAAAGAATTCGAGATGTTAAGCGTCGAAATAAAATGCAAACCTTCTAATAGAACATTGGAAATAATAGGTGCATACAGGTCTCCAAATGAAAATTTAGAAATGCTTAATAAACTTAGTGAGCTAACGCGTATAGAGAATGATAAGAATAAACGTTGCACAATTGAGGAGACTTAAATATTCCTCAGGTAAACTGGGCGGGCGAGGTGACTCATAGGGAAGGGGCGCAAGCCAGTATAAATGAGTTGATTTGGGAAAATGAATTCACCCAAGTTGTGCGGGAACCTACGAGGGAAGGGGAACTGCTGGACGCCTTTCTATTCCGAGCAGAGCACTTGCTTGTTAACTGTGAAGTAGTTCAGGGGACCATTCTGCGGTTCTTTTAGAAATAGCAGTAAATGTTTCTCGGGTTGAAGATTCTAAACCTACAAAGGTCTATCACTATCCTAAGGTAAAGTCCAAGGGTTTTCAAGAATTTCTGAAAGCAAATTATTCGGACTGGTGTAGTAAGGGAAACAGCGTAGAGGAAATGTGGGGTAACTATAAAAAAATTGTGATTGAGGGACGGGAGCGCTTCCTACCATAGAAGTATTTTAAAAAGAACCTAGATCCCGAGTACTATAATGAAAAGATAAGGAAACTGAAATCAAAAGTTATAAAAGCTTACGGAAAGCGCGGGAAAAGTTTAGAAAATAGGGGAAAATTCAAGATTCTCTCTAGGGTGCTTCTCCAAGAGAAACTGACCGCCCAAGAAGATTTTTTACAACGTGTATTTTCCGAGTCTAGGCAGGTTGCAAATCAGTTTCTCAAATACGTAAAAATGCAAAAGGGAAATAGGGAGGATATTCCTGTGTTAAGAGATGCAAATGAAAACAAAATTACAGAGAGCAAAGACAAAGCGGAACTCTTTCATTCCTTTTTGTTTCGGTATTTGCAGCAAAAAATGACGTATCTGTTTTGAAAGGGTCGGGAGAAAGAATGATTACTAGACCACGTGATCTTCGAAAAAGAATAGCGAGAATGGGAAAGAATAAATCAGTGGGCCCGGACGACATTTTGGGAGACTTATTGAAAGCAGGAGGTGAAGCCATGATTCCGTATCTGTTACGACTTTTTGATATTACCTTAAATAATTAAAGTATTCCTCAGGATTGGAAAGAAGTATTTGTAGTTCCCAGTAATAAGGGTAGGTCTCGATCAGAAGTTAAAAATTATCGGCCAGTTAGCATAACATCAGTTGTCTGTAAGCAAATGGAGCATCTAATCGCTGAGTACATTAGAACCGTTTGGAGTAAAGAAAATTGGCTATATGGGGGGCAGCATGGCTTCAGAAAGGGTTACTCGTGTGAAAGTCAAACAATAGCTTTTTGCCAAGATATCGCGAATACACTAGATAAGGGTGATAGAATCGATGAGGCGGTAATATACTTCACGAAAGCGTTTGATCTTGTCCCTCATGATAGACTACTTGAAAAACTAGACAGAATAGGGCTGGACTCGAGAGTGATACTATGGATTAAGGATTTTGTAAATAACTGCCACCAACGAGTGAGGGTGGGCAAGTGTAATGTCTGGGGTTCCGCAGGGGAGTGTACGTGGACCTTTATTATATTTAGTGTTCGTAAATGACATAGCAGAGGGAATAGACTCAAAAATTAAACTTTTTGCGGATGACTGTCTTATTTACAGAAAGATCGAGAACATATCGGATCAGGATAAATTACTGCGAGACTTGCGATGCTGAGAAGAATGGACGGAAATCAATACAACGAAGATAAATCCGGATAAATGCAAAATAGTTAGTTTTACGCGCAGCGGAAATAAAAGGACAGCTAAGTATTTGCTTGCGGTCAATTTGCTTGCGGTCAAGATAATTCCACAGGTAACTATTTTTAAATATCTGGGGGTGATGATTAATGAATAACTTGGATGGGGGGAGCACGTCAACTTTACTGTTGGGAAGGCATGGAAATCTATACACTTTGTAATGCGAGTGTTAAGGAAGGGAAGCAGTAAATCAAGAGAACTAGCATATACAATTATTGTGCGCCCGGTGTTAGAGTTCGGAGCAGCATGTTGGGATCCATATATAAAGGGACAAATAAACTCCATCGAAAGAGTTCAGAAAGTAGCAGCAAAATTTGTTAAAAGGGGAAATATTTCCAATGAAGTATCGTCATGGGAATCATTGTCAAGCCGTAGGGAAAAAGCAAGGTTGTGTATTTATTACAAAGCGTTAGGGGAAAATCCGGCATGGAGGGAAATTCAGGAAAGAATGCATGAACCCGTCTACTTAGCACGTCACGACCATATTAGATAAATAGGTCCAAGGAAACAGAGAACTGATGTTGGAAAATACCCTTTTGTAAACAGGACTATCGAGTCATGGAATAGCTTGCCTGCAGCACTAATGGAGTCTTTTTCCACAAACATCAACACTTTTAGGTTAAGATTAAATTCTAATAATAATGTAAGCGATAGGATCTGTGAAGGGTATCTGCATTTAGTGGGAATACCTTAAATGAAGTAATTTTGTTCTGTGTATTGAATTGTATGTATTTTTATTATTCATTATATTATAGTATTAAGATGTATAAGTGTAAAGGTGGCCACCGGGCTTAATGCCCAAAGCAAATTAAATAAATTATCTGTCTATCTAACATCTATCTATCTATCTATCTATCTATCTATCTATCTATCTATCTATCTATCTATCTATCTATCTATCTATCTATCTATCTATCTATCTATCTATCTATCTATCTATCTATCTATCTATCTATCTATCATCTATCTATCATCTATCTATCATCTATCTATCATCTATCTATCATCTATCTATCATCTATCTATCATCTATCTATCATCTATCTATCATCTATCTATCTATCTATCATCTATCTATCATCTATCATCTATCTATCTATCATCTATCTATCATCTATCTATCTATCTATCTATCTATCTATCTATCTATCTATCTATCTATATATCTATCTGTATTACAGGAACCACATCAATAGTGCCTAAAATGCCTATTTCAGAGTTAGAGCCTAAGAATGTCTATTGGTTAATAAATATTTACCTAATTTTTAGATTTTTAAAACTTATACGTGTTGCTTTCTTAGTCGATTCATCTAAAGAATAAAGAATTCTGTTCTCGGAACATCATCGCAAGCTATCCCAGCACCTCTCATCGCTAACGGTTGTCTCCAATCAGGCAAGGCTACTAGACTAGATTACTTTATTAAAATACTCTCGAATTGGGCATTTATGTCAATCACGATCTGAGGTGACACAAAATTCGACCGATTTACATCTTTTAGGGTTATCGTGGAATGGATGTGCACAAAAAATTCTAAAGGATGTAACCCAGAAACGATTTAAAACTGTCAATTATCTCCAAAATTAAGGCTTGTGTCAAATCAAGTTTTATAGCTGAAAAACGTATTTAAAGAAAATAATATTTCTATTTATATAAGTAGAAATATTATTTTCTTTAAGTACGTCTTTTAGTGATAAAAGACACATTCTAGGCACATACCGAAGAAGAGATTTTGCTAGTGTATACTGTGGCTTAGATTGTCTTCTTAGACTGTCATCCACCCATTCGTGTCCTTCGCGAGCAATAATTAAAGGTTTAAGGTGGAAGTGTCAATTTGTGGGCAGTATTTTAAGAGAATTATCTTCGATGCGTGTGGAAGCTAAAGTAATACAAGGTGTTAAAACTTTCAGATCTTATTCGCATAGCAAAGCCACATATTCATCATCATTCAACATTATTTGGATGTACAGTTTAAACTTTAACAAACAATTATCATATTTGCCAAGTTCACAGGAACAAATTAAAGTAGTTCTGATAAAGTGGGCCTCAGAAAATGGTAGGAAATGTATGTGTTTCCAGCAGGTCCACGAAGAAAGTTTTGACAAGCTCGTTGAAATCTCTTGTTTAAACTGCCAGATAATTATAATAATTTTTTTGAATCCGTTACGAACACCGAAAGCATGTGGTGTGTTGTAGGCCAATTTGTGATATATTACTTCCATTGACTCTGGCAGGTATCTCAGGGTTCGGTGGAAGCTCGCGTTCTGAAAGGTAAACAATCTGCCTGTGAACCTCTATCGCAGAGGTTGTGTACCCTCCCTGGCGGCCCAGCCCCCGACCCCGCGGGCGGCAGCGATGACGTTGCCCGCCCGCCCTCGCCCGCCCTCGCCCGCCCTCGCCCGCCCTCGCCCGCCCTCGCACAGCCCCACCTGGCAATTAACGGCTCTTAGCGCTGCCGTGGTGACACGGGCGGGCGCCGCCGCGCGCGCCCCGATGAGAGGGTACGCGACGGCCAAGGGCTTCCGCTCGCCCCGTTCGCCCCTTTAGGCGCCGCCGCCCACGCTAATTGGCGCTGACCGCCCGCTCGCCCGTCCGCCTTTAATTGCTTCTCCATATATCACGTGAAGAAACCGTTTCACTCTTCACAATCATAGGAGGTAGTTGGGTGTGAACGAATAAAGACAGGTTCCAGGCGTGTGCAGATGAGAGTACGTCGTGCTTTAATTTATTAGTAGGAGCAGAAGCAAGCTATCAATACAAGATTAAGCTCGTCAATTGAATTTATGTTTCTCTTTCCAACTCCAACATCATTATGAACCTAATGGACACTGGTTGCAGACACTATAAAAACCCCACCAGTCACTTAATTCCACTCGACGTTATTTTGCCGTCGCGTCAGATTTGATTGTAATGCGTGACAATTGCTGTGCTCTTTCATCGGAGCCCTCTGCGTTCAGTGCCTCCGCTCGCTGGCTGCATTGACGGCTGCCCTGCGAGCGTCGCGCGCCCTTGGAGGTCATTGTGCCTTCGCCTCATGTCGAATTCGGGTAATAAGCCGTCGCGCTCCGCCCCGGGGGCGGGGGCGGGGGCTGTAATTGCGTGAGTGGCCGCGGGCGGGCGGGGGATGCTGCGCCGCGCGGGGGGCGGGGGCAGAGTGGGGCAAGACGCGGCGCCGCGCCGGGGGTGTTATTTGGGGGGCGTGGCTGCGTGCGACGCGACGTCTGCGGCGAGGGACGCGCTAAGTGGCGGCGGCGCGTGCGGAGGCGGTGGGGGCGGAGGCCCTTCAATTGCCTGCTCCACCGCCAGGGCCCGCCCTGCCGCCCGGCGCTTCTCGCTGGAAGATCAGCAAACGTATTCTACACAGCCCCCCACCGCATCTTTCGACGGCAGGCCTGCGCGCAGGCGAAGGAACACGCACAGCAAGTGCAAGGCAAAAGGGCTGCAGCTCATCACAATATTTTAATTCTCTGAAGCGTTGTGTTTTGAAACCTTCTCCAGAAAGCAAGTATTTTGCTTTCTATCATATTATATACGTAGTAAAGAGATGGTATTGCAATCTTGTGGAAAAAAAAACTTGTAGTGCCCCGATACCGAAAAAGTGCTTAAATATAGTTAGTGCATGTATTAAATTGCTTCTTCAAGCACTTGTGTAGTAAGAATCCATGTTTTGTGATCCTTAGTTCCGAAAAATTGGCAAACGGTAAAACGTCTGTCTGTTCTGTCTGTCTGTTCTGTCTGAGTAAAAAGTAGAGAAAAAACAGTTTTGACGATTTTTTCCAAAATTAGTATTCCTCCACTGATCTGACCGAACTCGAGTTATTGCGAATTTGAAACTTTGATTTTTGGTGTTACTTTACACAAAGCCTCTACAACATTTTCTGTTTTTTCTCGTTAAGAGATCTAAATGTTTTATTAATTTTTTTCCGTCGGTTAGACCAAAAGATGCTTAAAAAATGATAGAGGTCCTATGAATTATCGAAAATTTCAAAAGTTCAAACTTTTGTTCGCGTATTCCCTTAACTAAAATACTGAGGATACAGATTTTTTATGAAATATTTTCTTAAAAGACATCTCGAAAAGAGTTCATGTGCAGTTTATTTCGAAAACATGTTTAGTACTTTTTTTATATACAACCAATTTAAAAATAATATTTTCTCAAAATGGCAAAAAAATAACGTTTTTTCTTGAATAGAGCAAAGTGTAGTGATAAAAATGATGTAGGTTCTTTTTTAGGTGAACTCCTTGTATTTTTGAAAATTGAAAAAAAAATAACGTTGCAAAACTAATTTATTGATGTTTGAGATTTTTTCCGTTTTTGAAGTCTCTTCTAAAAAATAAATTTTTAAATAGTCATGTACAATTTTTTTGAAAAAATAGTTTTCGCGTAATTTTTGCTTGTATTAAAGGCAATTAAAATGTTTTTTCCTACAAGGGCTCCAATCGATTTTTTTCTCCATTATAGTGAAGTATACTAATGGAAATGTAACACTGGTCATTGCCTGTAAATTTTCTGTATTTTCGAACTTTGCAATAAAATTTATAATGCAAAACTACAACATTGATGAGAGAGAGTTTTCTTCAAATGAAATCTGTTCTTTAAAATTAGATTTTAAATTTTTTGAAAATATCAGTCGTTTCTGGTAAATTTTGTAAATTTTCGAAATTGTGAATTCGAATTTCCCTGTTTTTTTGCGAGTCTGACACAAGATGTTAGGTGTCTGTAATACAAAGACGAAGTTGCTAGAGAATACGACGTCGGTAGATTGGAAATCTCATAATTGCTTCTCGTTGTTGAGCTATGCTTCCGATGCCCGTATGGAAGTTAGTTAAGGATTGACGAATGTTGATGTAATAACTTTAAAAGAGTTAGTTTTCGCACCTAAGCGCTACTATTTGTAATGAATCTTACAAATGAAGCTTAGAAATGTCAAAATGGGCAGGAATTGCGGTATTGAAATATTACATAATTGTTACTAATGTGAAGAAGTACCATCGTTAGTTAGGAATTAGGTTCTGAGAGCACGGGATACAATAATTATTAAGAATTTTTATTTGTAATTCTACATAGGTCATACAACGACTCATTTTGCATAGAACTTCATTTAATATATTTCACCTACGATACGAAAACTCAATAAAAAATTCCATTTATTATAAGATTCGTCTTTAAGTATTTGAAATAATTTTAATTAACTTTGCAGAATGTTGTCAATCAGTATGGACCACGTACTCCTCAACAATGAACAAAAATAATATTTCGCTACCCTCGGCGCAAGCCGTAAGGCATATGCACCGACCTAAGACCGTCCATCCCGGTGACCTGGTTCAGCTCATTCGCTGTGGGCGCCGTATCATTGGGCGGCGATGATTATTGAGTTTTCCCGAGAGTCCCTCCCTCGCAATCACTGTTCTCGGCGCTTGCTCTAATAGGCCGCGATTGCGGCGCCGGGCGGCGCGGGCGGGGCGGGGTGGGGCGGAGGGGGAGGGGGTGCTATCCTCCCCGCGCCCAATTACAGTGGCAGCCCACGCGCTGAAAGGGGATGATTAAGGTGAGCCAGGGAATTTTCACACTTATTTCACTTTTCCACAGCTGGTCTCCTCCACTCTAATTGGCGTATAGCGTATCTTGCAGCTTGAAGCGCGTAAAGAAATTGGTAATTTAATTTAAGGAATGATAAATCGTGCAGCCGGCTTTATGACCTAGTTGAAACAAGGAAAAGAGAAACGTTAGCGAGTGCAATTTGTGTGTGTTACGAGAGTGAGGCGTTAGGATGTAATGAATGAGACCTCTGAAATATTACGTTAAAGATTGAGACGATCTCGTAACAATGTTTTGGTTCAGTTTCAGATTACTTAGGGTTCAATGGAGATTTACAATCATTCAGTAGGAGAGACCGGGATTATTGGCACTCAGGTTCTACATCGACCTCTTAGCTTTCATCAGCCCTAGCTTTGTGTCACGTACCAAGTACGACCTAGCAAACGTCTTACACGTACGTGTCGTAATTTTCCACACCATTGACCTAGTGCCCACTTCAAGCACACGTTTAAATTCTCCTTAGCGTTGAACTTGAAGCAATTACTCACTCAATGCTGCAAACAAAGAAAATAAACACTTTTTATTAAAATGAGGTAATAGGATGATTTAATGAAATTAGTCGAATTTATAAATAGTTAATTTGGAAACCACCAAGACTTCTGTAGGCTAATTGCCAATGTGAAATTGTTCTGCCAGCCTAAATGGTGAGTACCATTTTTGCATTTATTTGTATAAAATACATTAAAAAATGAATCATTTATGCGTCGTTTCATTACTTCACTTTCTGAGTGCTAACGTACTGCATACTATTGCCAATGTACTCCATTCTAGGGCCAACGTATCCTCAAGGCCTGTGCCAAAGAACCCCACAAACGGGGTAAGTTGGTACATCGACTTGATGTCTTTAAAAGCCTTTACATTTTTTTTAAAAAACAGACATGACAATATTAAAAAAGTCTAATAGTACGATAGTCCTTCATAAAAAATACCATAAGGTCTTACAAATGTAGTTTCCATTGATACAGTCAAACTTCTGAGAACTAAACCGGTAAAAAAATTAAAACTCCCCACCAGTGCTAACAATCTCCGGTCTCCCCTACAATATTATTACAATATATTGGAAAGCCCTCCTTTCCTATATCACTGGAGAAAAATAAATGCGTATTCAGTATTTAATCCACGTTTTATTCTTGTTGAAATACTATCGATGGCGATTTCAAAACAGCGTTCGCCAGATGTAAATGGAATGCCTTACTAACATGATATCAGCTTAAGTAACCCGATGTGTAGAATATTTACTTATCACAATATCCTCCTGAAGAAGAAAATGAAAGATTCTTGACTGTGGGACTGAACGGAGGTAATTTTCTTTGATACTCGCCCCACCAGCCCCTCCCCCGTCTTGTCCCTGGCACCGCACCGCCCCCGCATCGCCTCAAACTGCCCGACCCCGACCATGACCCGCCTGCAGCCCACAACCCTGCTCAGGAATATCTAGAAGCAGTGCGGATAACGTTAATTAACTAGAGGTGCTACAACAGCACACACATTCTCGCACTTAGTAACGTGTACGTTACATTATAATAGAGAGTTTGAGCAAGACGGGAAATCAATTGTCGTAGTACGTAAATATTATCGTCAAAAGGAAATAAAGTATCTTCAGAAAAATGAGTTTTGCATGTCGTACAATCGAAAACGTACGTTAAAACTAAGAATTAATTGCAACTGTATACCTCTATTAGAATCTAAAAGCTTTTATGGAACATCTGTGTATCTCTGACTCTATTTTTGCTTTTATTAGGTTTACAAAATAGTAAATCATTGTATTATACGAATACGTAATACTTGTCTATCTCCAAAGAAAAGTAAGTAAAACGTCCCGAAACATCACCAGAAATAATGGATTTCTCCTATATATTTTTAAATACAATTTGAAAATATGGATAATTCTTTCTGAAGTGCTCTCTGGGTTTCCTCTCCCTAATGAAAATTTGGTTCTAAAAAAGTAACAGTTTAGTATTTGAAAATAGATAATAAGAATAAAAACATGTGAAAAAATTGCTTTGTTAAACTGAACCACGTAATTTACTCAGAATAATAAAAAATCGTTGAACATTAGATGCGAAAATTATTTCTTTTAAAGCTCAATCATTCATATAAATCTCGTATTCACAATGTGTCTGAAAATCACCTGACCTGTGCTGAACACCGTGTCGCAATATTTCTGCCTGCTTTCTGCCTGCACAGTATTTCGGTCATCATTGGAGTTTCAATTGTTTCTACATCATCGTCATTTTCATCTACACACACTGCTGCTGCCACTTGTGAGTCAGTAGAAGTAATGATTTGATATGATTTCTTCACGTGGATATCAAACGGAATCTGCTTGGTCTTTCACGAGTCACTAACCATTAGGACTCAAACCTGAGCATAATTGAAATTAGTTTCAAAATGTTGATAACATAAAATTACCACAATAAACGACGTTTTAATGATGTAATATCAGTCCGGGCTGTATATTATAAGGATGATAAAATTAACCGTATGATAACAATAACCGTGATTACGGATAAGCGGAGTCCACCGTTTCGACGGAGGCCACTAACTCGAAGCGTTAAAGATATCAAGGTTGTTCATGTCCGTTCATGTTCAACGAATGAATGATAAATTTCATTCTCATGGATAGTAAGGTTTATAACACCTACTGTATAATTCATTTTCTGCAATTATTGTCCACTTAAGATTTCCGTCACCAAGGCCATCCATTCCCAGTGTCCATACTTCGAGAAACACTCAGGTTCTTGCAGTTTTCGGTGAGGTGAGAGAAGCGAACATTCTCGAGCTTCTTGTAACCAGAGTCCATTCTTAGAGACACTACAGGATTCTGTACATATTTAATAATATAAATTAATTTAGTGCTACAATGATAATTTTTGTTGATGTATTACATTGATTCATAAAATTGTATATCGATGGAAATGTGCATATTAACGGCGTGAGAGATACTTCAAAAAAAACAAAAGAATAGACCATAATGAACTTCACGTCACATTACACAGTGGAATTAGCACTATGCATTGGAAAAGTATGAAGAAAAACTTTTTTTGTTGAGATAATGGCATTAGAACGTTTCACAAAATACGGAAATTTGAGCTCATTTTCGCAGAAAACTGCTGAGTTTTCAAGAAATTGTATATATCATTACTTAAAGCACATGTACTCATAAGTACTACAATGTGAACAAATTGTCGGTAATGTAAATATTAACGACGAGAGAGACGAGTGAAGAAAAATTACATTTTTTAATTTTTGAAAAAACAAAAGAGTAGAGCAATATGACGTTTTTCAGCTTATAAAGTGCATTTAACAATATCCCTACCAAAAATTTAAAGAAAAAATTTGGAGCCGTTTTTGAGAAAATCGTGTTTTTAAAAATTGCAGATATTGCATGCAATATTGCGTGAAAACAATCATAATTTTCAAAAACAAATGTACATGGCCTTATTAAAAGAACTGATTATGAGGAACAAATTTCATTTGAAGGAAAAATATCTATCTTCCATTTTGTAGTTCCAGGAACACGCCGGAAATTACTCAAACTTTTGAAATTTTTGAGAATTCAGAGTTAACCGTGAACATCGGACCTATGTTACCTTTATGAGTGTATTATACTCTATTCATACAAGAAATTTAAAGACAAAATATCGAGCCATTTTTGAGAAAATTTCGAATATGTCCGCGGTTCACCCAAATTTTAAAGAATGTTTTTCAAAATCTCAAAGCTTCAACTAGAGCCAGATGGACATGGAATCTTCAATTTGGAAACAATCCGGTTTTGGAGCTAGTAGTTTGGAGCTAGTATTCACAGACTGACGGACGGACAGACGTTTTACTTTCAATTGGTTTTTCGGCATCAAAGACCCACAAATAGAGATTCTGGCTACACCATGTGTTTGAAGATTTTTTTTCTTAATTTAGCAACTGAATTTATCCACTGTTTCGTTGTCAGAGCCCGGCAATGCATTTTTTTCTGCAGAAAATCCACCTTTTTTTCGCGAAGCAATAGATTATTTTCTCTATATTACGTATATTATTCCGTATATGTAAGTATAAGAGAAATTAAAAATAGTGATACGTAGATATTATAATTTTAATGAATATTATATTGACTTGACTGTTTAGTCAATGTGTGCCTAGGTTATATTTGTATGGTCCTGTTCTAATTTAACACAAAACACAAAACGCAAAATTTTCCGACAGCATCGCCTTCCATAATCTGGTCTTTCCTTCATGTTGCGCCAATCCCGCGTTAATCATGGCAGTGTGTCGTCAATTCCCATGCGTGCCTCCACAGCGTGGTGTATTTTGTCTCGTCTGCATCGATACTTCACGATCGACCGCGACCCTTTTTCATCGCGTTGTTTTCGAATTTGTAGCAATTAGCGGCGGCCGCCGGCGCTTCCCACGGGAGGGGGGCAGGGGGGCGGGGGACGGGGGTCGCGCACCGGCCCCCCGGGGCCAGGGCTCGCCGCCGCCGCCGCCCGCCTGGCAACGCTGTGCCCCGCGCCGCGCAGCGCCGCGCCGCGCCGCGCCGCCGATGCCGCCATTACGGGCCGGCGTGGCGCCCCGCCGCGAGTCTTTTGTTTCGCTCCCAGGGGGCGCGGGGCCATTACAAGAGGGCCCCCTCGGTACGCCCGTAATATATCGGCGGGAGGGCCCGCGGGGGGCGGGGCGGGCCGGCGCTGGGCTGGGCTGGGCAGGGCCGCCGGCGGGCAGCCCGGCAGGCAGGGCTCCCCAACGCCCCGGCCCAGCGCCCACCTCGTGTAATTTTTATCCGTAATTCTTTATTGAATGGGCTTCCAGCCAATTACTCCGCTTCATTCAGCGCCCGGTGGTGGAGCGCCGGGCGGGGGGGGGGGGGGCGTCTTCGCTCCGGCCTTCGCACGGAGCTCCTGAGTAGACGGCGGCCAAACATCCACGAATGACCTCACACGCATTGCTTGATTCGGGTTCCACTAAGAATTTTACTAAGTTAGTTTGTAGGACCCATGTCTTGTGAGAGTACACTTTCTTCTAGATTTTGTACTTGCCTGAGGCCCCTTTAACCAGGCTCCTCCATTGCGCAACGGCTCTTTCTAAGTATAGCCCTTCCTCTCTCCGACCCTCGAACTTCCTTCGTGACAGGTTGTGTTCAGTGCTTCGTTCGGTAAATTAGCGAGCTGCGAGACGTTCGGCAACTTTACTCACAGTAAAGGCCCTTTTACACGGTAGAGTATTCGCACATATTATTGCACACTGGCATTTGTGTACGTGCGTTCTGAGTACTTTATTAAAACGTTTTAAGTATTTATGAAACACGGAAAGAAAAAAATACAAAGACCGTCAGCATTGTCGTTACAAGCAGTTGTGGCCACGAAGACTTTAGCGGGTGCACATAAAAAAAGCTCCGAGTGGAGGAAGACGGCTCCAGAAGTGAGATTCAGTAACCTCACATTTTCAAAAGACAGTAATAAACTCATCAGAAAGTTCAAGAAATCAAATCCGCCACACCAATACACAAAATCTCTCACTTTTCACCTAGCCTAACCGCGAAAATTAAAAACATTGGACGTAAATAAATCCGTTAGGACCTTTTAGCCTACCAAACGGACCACGGACCCCTTTCCTTCCCCTTGTTTATCCTACCCCCTCACCAAACTTACCCCCACATGACCACAAATATTTTTACATGCACTGCACTACCGCACATGGGAGTTTAGAGCTTGCCCCGGTTGGAGCGGTGCCCTGCTCACTGGGGGAAGATACTTGGAAGGGGAAATACCCACCAAGCCCACCATATAGCCGACGTGTAGGTTGGCGCTGAATCTTACGTTCAAGCGAGGGAGAAACGCTGTAGCTAAAACATGCGTTTCACTATAATAATAATAATAATAATAATAATAATAATAATAATAATAATAATAATAATAATAATAATGTTAATAACGAGAGAAATAATGAGAGTGGTTGTGCCGTGAGGACGTGGGCGTTGGCCGCCCCTGATGAGTGGAGCGCTTTGCGGCGGCCGCGGCAGTCGCTTTGGAAAACATGAGCGCGCCGCGGGGGGCGTCGGCCGCGGGCGCCCAACAAAAGCAACACGCCCCGCCCCGCCCCCGCCCCTCCACGCCCCGCCTCGCCTCGCCATGTCCCGCCACGCCCCGCCACGCCACGCCGCCGCTTCAACACCTCTGTTTATCCCGCGACCATCGCGAGGCTGCGGCGGCGGGGGGTGGGGGCAAGGTCGCGGCAGACGCCACCCCCCGCGGGTCGCCGCCCCCGCCCCCGCGCCGCGAACGCTCTTCAGCCCGGCGGCGGCGCAGGGAGATTCCCACTGCGCCCGAGAGGGATTCACCGGCGAAGGTGGCGCAGGACGTCAACTGACGTCACCGCAGTGCCTCCGGGCGGGAGATCCTCGAGTTCCACTCCCGAGCGTGGTAGGATTTTCGTCACTAGCTACGTAGCGCGCATGCAGCCACTGTCTGAAGGAGACCTCCACGGGTCTGATGCTCTGAGCAGTTGTTTATCGAGGTTTCTCCGATTAATACCAGATGAATGGCGGAGCAGTGCCCTATCAAACGGACCAGGGACCGTGCGCGATCTTTCCTTCCCCTTCCTTCTCCTACCTCACCCCTTACTTACACACACTTACCCTTACATGACCTATACTACGGCACATATCGGGAGATCGGTCGTGAGGTTAGAGCTTATCGCGGCTGGGATAGTACCCTGCTGGTGAGAGATTCATAGTTGGGGAAAATCTCCGCAAACCGTGTGGGACCTCGCCTGCCAGCGGGGGAAGATTATAGCCACCTCCCACGATAAAATCACGCACTGCACTTACAAGGCTAATGACCTTAGCAGTTCCCGCGCCCGGAATCACGAGTCAATCAATCAAAACCGAGAGTGATTCGCCCGTACGGCGGCAGCTCGGCCCAGGGATCACTTTGTCTACTGCTTCAAATTAGCCTCAAAGTGCAGTGAATTCTGAAGGCGAGACGTAGCGATGATACTCCCTCATGGATGCTGAGATTCGGCGCCGACCCTCTTCTTGGTGGCGCGTTTTTCCCCTCCAAGGATCTCCCCCTGCAGGACACTGCCATAGCCGCGGCAAGCTGTAAGCTTCCCAGCGGTCCCCTGATAGGTGAAGTCGTGTTGTGCTTGTGTAATGCGCGAGTGTGTGTGTTTGTGTAAGAAAGAAAAGGAGGGGACAAGGAAGAAGATTGCGCGCGGTGCATAGCTCGCTTGCAGCAGTGTCTTAGTACTGCTCCGACATTCGCCTGCTATTGATCGGAGGAAATATGGAAAAGTACTAAGCAGAGCAGCCAACCACTAGAGTTCTCGTAGAGAGCGCGGCTGAATTCAACCTGGAAAATCCGCCCGGACTCGAACCCTAGTGCCAGAGACTCAAGGAGAGAGACCGTTCCCCTAGGGTTGGAGGCGCTGCAGTGGGAAGTGTCCTGCAGGACCAACTCAGCCTGAGGGGTGGCGCGGGACATCGTGTCACAGCCTCGACGGCCAACGCATCCCCTTGTTTCTCCTCGTTCACTTCGTGGGGGTGGTATTCAAGCGCAAAGCTAGTTATGCGCAATACGTTCTTCGACCTAGCCACCATCGGCACTCGAACCCTAGGACTTGCCGGTCAGACGCGCTGTAGTAACATCACTTGATGCCCTGAGCCATCTTGGCCGTAGCAATAATGGACGTGCTGCATATCTGAATTAATTAAATTGGTGAATTTCTATTTTAAAACTTACAATATTTAAGAAGGCCATAAATGACAAACGGCTAGGAATTCTAGCAAACCAAAGGAAGTTTTCGCCCGACAACTCTCGCGGGGGCGGAGGCGGAGGCGGAGGCGGCTCGAGGTGGGACCTGCGGGTGGGGGCGGCTGCGCGGAGACGCGCGCAGATGACGCGCAGGGAGGGCAGGGGACGTGGCGCGGCGGGACGGGACGGGGGGTTGCGCCTTGAGCAGGTAGAGGCCCCCGCCCCCGCCCCCGCCAACAGACGAGTCCCCGGCAGGAGGTGTTCGAGTTCAGGCACTGTGCGAGGATGCTGGTGCCAGGAATTGCTTTGTTTCAAATGGCGTTTTGCATCTAAAGTAAGCGATTACGAACCCCATTGAAATGAACAGTTGGCTAGTAGCATCAATCCTTGGCAATTAACAGTAATTTTTAGAACTATTAATGCAGTAAGCTCTCAAATAGAACGTCTGTATAAATATATTGAAGACTAAATTACGTTTATTACGATGAGCATTTAGAATTCTTTCAAATTCGATCAGCATTCATTCAGTTTGTAGCTCCTATTTTGCGAATCCTCACTCTAGCATGAAATATGACGAAATAATTTGAGAAAACACTTCTTAAATGAACCAAATAATTTAGATTAAAAAATAAAATTGTACAAATTATTATCAAATTCCTTCCTCGTTTTTCTTGCAAGCTTTTCTTCATTATCATAACTTTGCCTCTTTGTTTAGGAATCAGTGACAAATCAAAAATTATTTTCTCAATGGGGACTTCTTTTCAGTAAAGATATTTATAGATATTACCAGTGGCTTCAGGAAAAAGCTGCTAAACAAAAGCACACAAAATGGTTTTCGAAAAAGTAGCATGCATACTTATTAAGAATAACAAATAAAATGGTCCCGTATGACACTAAAAAAAAACAATTTAAACAAAAACAGTTTTCACGAAACTAACATACACACCGTACAGCGGTTCTTTACAAACCAAGACTCTCAAAATGTTGTTGTTCCATAACGAAACACGTGAATAACAAACATGTATTTGCAAGCGGCCTTTTCTTGAATATTCGCTCTAGCATGACGTCAGATGTGTGGCAAGTAGAGACTCTCTGAGTACGAGAATTTAGTCGGTACTGAGTAGTAAGTGAATACTAATAGAACAACACAATCAACCATTAGCATTTTCCGGTCAAAATTGGAACTGTTTCATTGTTTTTGTACTATATATGAGTTTCTGGGATCTAACGAAAGCATTGACATCCCGCACGTAGCCGGAGGCTGCATTGCGACGATTTCTTTAAGTTTCAACGCGCATTCGAAATTAGTAATGTAAACAACACAGTACCTAAAATTCCTACGTATCAGTGGTGCCTGTATCACCTCTACAAAAAATTCAGACATAGTACTTTGAATTTATTTTACAACACATAGATTGATGATACGAAACAATAAAAGTCGTTTCACGAGGTCAAATGCCAGGTAAATATTTTCTGCTGCTATTATTGTATTGGTACTATTAAATACTATACTGCCACAAATGAACGAAATATTTAAATAAAGATATTAATGCATTCGTTATCTTTTGTACTAATCATTTTGAAATACGTGTGTGTGTTACATATATTGACATCAACTAACGATGCACATCTGTATACATTTTACCATTGCTGAAAAGCCCCCATGTTCTGAATTTATTCCAATGCACATACTTGCGAAGGTGAGTGGTATGGATGAGTGCACGTAAGCCATTTGAAATGCATTTAGTCCAGCCTTTAATATCGGTAATAAAAATAATATTTCTATCATTTCTCTATGTGCGTCCGTAAAAATTATAGAAAAGTGTACTACATGCATTATAATGAACAAACTCTTCGAAATTTCGCTCTTTGAGTTGAAATTTATTTTAAAAAATTAAAGCTACGTTTCAATGAATGCCTTCATAAATTCTACTACCTGATTTGACCTTAATTGAAGGATCACATCATAATGAATAAGTTAAATGAGCAATCATATAACATGATTAACTCTGAGTACATTTGCGTTTTAAAATAACGATATACACTAATATTATTCATATTATTTGAATCATTTTATTTGAACGATAATGTACTGAATAAAAGTGGCATTACCAAACTCAAAATAAGAATATAAATAAAAAGGAGAGCGTGTAGTCTTTTTGTGTGAAGTACGGCCTTTGGCTGAAATGACTCTGCCGCCCTCCCTGAGCGGTCGTTGGGGGCGGGAGCTCCGTCCCTTTCCGTGCCCACCGGCGCTGAGGCGGGGGCGGAGCGGGGGCGGTGCCGGGACCCCCGCTGCTCCTCCTTCAGCCGCGGTGCGCGCCGCTCTTCTTTTTGGGCGCGCCGGCCTGGCCGGGCCGGGCCAGGGCTCGGGCCGGACCGGGCCGGGGCAGCGGGCAGCGGCAGGGGCGGGGGCGGGCCGGGGGCGGCTCTCCAAACCGCAGCGGAGATGAGCGCCCGCGCGGGGGGCGATACGCTCGCACCGAAAGAGCTCCTCCGATCGGTAGACTCCACGATGGAAACTACCGGCTGGGATGGCTCAGGCGCAGCAGCCGTTGCCACCGCAGACTCCCTGGCCGGGAGGTGCTACAAGGTACGATGGCGGATTTTCGACGCAAGGTATATTGCCGCTGTCAACGGGAGAATTATAGAGACCGGTTCCTCTGAAAGACAGTTTTTCGTGGTTTCTTCCACCTATAAAAGTCGAATGGTAGAGCAGTGCGCTAACAAACAGTGGCCTGATCGTGGCAAGATTTTCGACACGAGCTTGTCACCTCGGTCGAATTCGGTCGTTGTCTGGAGGAGAATTCTAGCGGTCGGCTGCTCTGATCGTTAGTTTTCCGTGGTTTCTCCGATCACACTTGGCGAATGCCGGAGCAATACCCTAACAAACAGGCCACGGACCGCGCGTGAACTGTCCTTCCTCATCCTGACCCCTCCTCTTCCCTTCCTCACACACACACACACACACACACACACACACTCATATGCAGTACACACCACACTTCTTGAGAGACCAGTCGCGAGCTTAGATTTTGTCCGGGTACTGCCACGTTGGGGGAGATATCTGGAGGAAGGAAATCCCCTATGTTGTGGTGTAGGTCGGCGCCAGATCTCACTATCCTGAAGGGGTGAATAACCGTTACCTCCCAAGATAAATGATTCATTACACTTACGGGACTAATATTACAGTTTACCCACCCGGAAACACTACATACTCATCCTCTTCTGTATGAAAACTTTCTCTCGGTTCTCGTTTTCTGCACATAAGCGTCCAGACGGGTGTATGGGCCTTCGGAGCCCAAATCAGCGACAAGGAGCGCCTTGCATTGGCCTCAGTGGGAGCCTTAATCTCTTTTTAAAATTAAAACGCGCCCACCTAGAATTTTACGCTCAGTGTTTCTGTTTTTGTGATTCTTAAATATAATATTCATTAATATAAAGCGAGACTTTCCTCTTAATGAATTTAGATCTTTCCATTTATTACTAGTACGGTGGGGCGACAACAGTGGTTCTGATTTGAAGCTCTTGAAATGGTTTCTCAAAAAGCGACACGCACTCTGAACAAGGACAACAAATAAAATACTCTCGTATAAGATTGCAACAAATTAAGTATTCTAACAAACGTTTTTCACAGTATTGCAACAACATACTATAGTACATAGAAATACACAGTACAATATTTTTTAGATACCAAAAATATCAAAGAAATTGCTGCTTCACAACGCAACACATGAATCGGCAATATTTAATGGCGGGCGGTCGCTTCTTGTGAGGCTTGCTGTCGCATGATGCCAGCTATGACGTAAGCGGTGACGTATTGAATATGGGAATTCAGTCCGTACGCGCAGTGTGAGAATAGGAGGAATAGCACAATAGAATATTTGCATTTTCAGTCAAAATCAAAACTGTTTCATTGTTTGTTTCTTGTTTCGTTTGCTTGTTTTAGTTTTTTTTTTAAATTCCTGAATATCTAAGAAAATCTTACCTATATCTGCAAAGGCATGCTATCCAGGCATGCCCAGTTTACTTTCAATTTCTGCACGTCGAAAATTTCTAATAATATATCTCATTGCTCTTTTTCTACAACTACACACGATTTCATCCAAATGAAGAACAACACTTTTTTATTGGTCAAAAATATGAAGAAGCAGTTACATTTGTTATTAAGTATTAAAATGTTACGCTGTATTTCAGGGAAATAATATTGGAGAAATTTGAAAGACGTGTGAGATCTGGCAAGTGTCATTTCTTCATTAAATATCTTGGCACGTTGTAAATGTTTTGGAAGAACAGGAAAGTCCTCAATTTGTAATGTCCATGTTACTTTTTTTCTGCACTCCTATTCTGAATGTGGGCGTTTGTTGAATACAGCTGTTTATTTGGATCATGATGTCATTCTGCTCAAAAGTTGTGTTCTGGAAGTTGTTTTGAAAGAGCAGAGTAAGTGGGTATCAAGGAGATGAGTTTTCATTGTAAACGCGGGATCCCGTTCAAAACTACTGCAACTTCCCAAAAAAAAAAAACATACATCATACTTGCGTCTTAAGATCCAATTTGACCCAATCCACATTATTAACTTCAGTAGTAATGTTAGTTAAAAATAATTATTAACATAGAAATAGACAATTAAATGGGAATTTGTAATACATGCCTTTTGAAGTGGTTTCCTTTTCAAAATTTAAAAATCCGAGTGCTTTTCACACATAGATTTTAACTTTCAGAGATACGTACTAGGCCCTATATTTTCTATATAACTAGACTTAAGTGCCGCTTACAAAAACAATGATTGACCTTAAATACAATATTCTCAAAAATGGGCCAGTTGTTTGTATGACCGGAAAATAACAGTCTCACTGTCAATATTACTGTAGAGTTGGAAAGTACTAGTTGGAAATTCATCGAAACTTTGTTGTTGTTGTTTTTATTTTTGGTCAAGATTTTGGCATTCAGACTGAATGTGCAACAGGGCGATTCTTTTGTTTTCATTTCAGCAGTCGGTGTAGTTGAGTGTGAACATAAACAGAAAGAAGACAGAATAATAAAAATATGTTATGTAAAATATACAAGTATTCCGTTGTCTTTGCAGTTTCTCTACCTGTGAGAAAATGTCTAAAGCAGACCTACATCAGATATTGTTTATACTGAGCATACTCAGTACTGATGTAGTGCGTTTACAAAGTTAATAGGAAGTGCAGTAGAGAAACAGATCACCAATGCCTTCAATATTTAATGTGCTTCACCCCGCTCTAGTCCGTAATGCTGCAGAGGAACAATAACCTGGCTTAAGCTTGAATTAGTAAGAAACATCGTATGTATTAACTTGGAATAACTTTACACCGAAAAAAATCATCCACCAAAACTATCTTGGTTGGTATGAATGTGTTTGATGAAAACAGGGAAGTAATAGATTGAACTGATTTCTAATGTGTGCAGGTATATCTTTGACGTCCACCACGCTGCAACATACCTGAATACCTTTTCGGGGCGTATTTCACTATCTGCCTGTATGCAATGTGTTGGTTGCGACCAAGTATATTTCTCAGAGAAGAGAGCTTTACGGAAAATTAGTAGCCTGCATACGGTGTAAGCAATATGTGTGCACACGTGCATTTGGTGTACGAAGGACAGCCTTGCTACGTCGCGCCGTGGGACTCATCGGAAGGGCGCCGAGGTGCCTCCCCCCCCCAGCCCCGCCCACGTACAGCCAACGGTGGATGAATATCAGGCGATCCGTTCCGGTGGAGGGGGGCGGAAGGTCAGCTGGCACTAGCCTTTGCCCTCCCCCTCTCGTTTCCCCTGGCCCGTTGGTCCAGAATCCTCTCCAATTTACAAGCTGCCTGATTACGGTGAAAGCATTTGCTGCTAACGTGCGGTACGTATACCGCTAATTCAAATAGTATTTCTGTTTTTATACCCATCGATGTTTACCCTCTTTTTTAAAGCTTGATAAACTAAGCATTTCTACGTTGTTTAACATTTCCTACTACTCCAGTGGAGACTTGAGGTCTTCACAGATGGGAATAGCATCTATCAAAACGTTGACGACAAATACTTTAGTTCTGAATTATTTTAATACATATTAGCGATAGTACTTTAAATGTTGGGCTCGTAGAAATGATGCTCTACTGCTTTGGATAATTCTTATCATTGTAATGACATTTTCAAGTCGTGGATTTTACACATTTGTTATGTAGTGAGCCAGGATATATGAATATATATATATATATATATATATATATATATATATATATATATATATATATATATATATATATATATATATATATCTTAAAATATGGAAATATTTTTGAATCTTTCAGACGCCGGGCAGAATACATGTGCAACATTATTTGCTTCCCTTCATAAACAATCCTCTCAACGAGATTATAATAGTTAAGCCAGTATGCCAATGCGTATTATTTATATAGGTCTGTCGAATCCCGAAAAGAAATACCGCTCATCCCCAAACTTCACTGCAACTCGTACACTGTCATCGCTGTCTCAGCTGTTTGGTAAATTAGAATCATCAAGATATAACGTTCTTATAGCTTTCCTTGCAATTCCTGGTATAATAAAACATTCAACATCTTTTAGGGTGAAGAAACAGATAAAGAAATTAAAATGTAAAATAAGAACTTCTTCAATAACACTGGAATAAACGGAACTTCTTCTTCCTCACAAGTTCACATTATATTCATATTCGTCACATTCATATTCTTCCCTAGTTCTGTGAAACAATTTTCCTGCTCCACTCATTTATGAGTAAAAACCACTGCAGCGAGAGGAGCTCGAAAGGTGTGTGCGCTATCAAGATCTCCATGCCTGGTGTTTGTCTGAGTGCCGGGGCTGCTGCTGTGCCTGCGACGCGCCTGCACCTGTCTCTGAGGGAGCTGAGTCCGTTATGTGTCGCTCGGGTCGCTGCGCGCGCGTCGGCGCCGGGCCCCTCGCGGGCACGTGCTCGTTATGGGTGCTAAGCGCCCCCCGCGGGGGGCCCTGTCCCCCGGCGTCACCCGCAGGTAGCGCCCGCCGTCAAAGGGCCGCCGCCCCCGCCCCCGCCCCGCACGCACGGCCGGAGGAATTTTTTAAATGTCCCGTTGGTCCCGGATCCGTCCTGGGCGGGTGTAGCTTTAAACGGACTGAGCCTCCTCGGCTGGGGGGTGGCTTTTGCGTGCCGCGCCGCAGCGGGGTGCGACGGGGCCGTCGCCGCTAAGTGGACGATAAATTTGCGGCGCGCAGACGCGATGGACTACTTATTGCCGCGTCGTAAAGGTCGCAGGCGCCGAGACACGCGCCGGCGCTTGTAAGACAGCGCCGCGGCATGCGAGGGGCAAGGGGCGAGGAGCGAGGGGCGAGGGGCGAGGGGCGTGGGCGAGGGGCGTGGGCGAGGGGCGTGGGCGAGAGGCGTGGATGAGGGGCGAGGGACAAGGGGTGAAGGGCGAGGGGCGAAGGGTGAGGGGGCATGGGGCGAAAAGAGGGGCGCAGGAGCGAGGGGTGAGGGGCGAAGGGGCAAGGGGCGATAGGCGAGAGGGGTGAGGGGCGCGAAGGGGTGGTGCGTGAGGGGCGTGGGGCTAGGAGCGAGGGGCGAGGGGCGAGGGGCGAGGGGCGAGGGGCGAGGTGCGAGGGGCGAGGGGCGAGGGGCGAGGGGCGAGGGGCGAGGGGCGAGGGGCGAGGGGTGAGGGGCGAAGGGCGAGGGGCGAGGGGCGAGGGGCGAGGGGCGAGGGGCGAGGGGCGAGGGGCGAGGGGCGAGGGGCGAGGGGCGAGGGGCGAGGGGCGAGGGGCGAGGGGCGAGGGGCGAGGGGCGAGGGGCGAGGGGCGAGGGGCGAGGGGCGAGGGGCGGGGGGCGAGGGGCGAGGGGCGAGGGGCGAGGGGCGAGGGGCGAGGGGCGAGGGGCGAGGGGCGAGGGGCGAGGGGCGAGGGGCGAGGGGCGATGGGCGATGGGCGATGGGCGATGGGCGAGGGGCAATGGGCGATGGGCGTGGGGCGAGGGGCGAGGGACGAGGGGCGAGGGTGGCGTGAGGCGAGGGGTGTGGGGCGAGGGGCGAGGGACGAGGGGGCGAGGACGAAGAACGTACGGCAAGTGGCGAGGGGGCGGGGCAGGGGCGGGTGGCGCGACGGCGCGTGTCACGTCGCCTTTGCGTGTTTTGTACGCGACGCGCGGCGGCTGCGTGAGGCGAATGCGTATGCAAAGGAGAAAGAATTTCGTCTTTGTTCGCGTCGGCTTTAATTTGATGTTTGCTCAAAGTCGGTTTATGTGACGTATGCTCGCTGGAAATGTGTTTACGCAAAGCAGAGGAAAGTCGGGCCGGCGAGGTTTATATCCATTGTTTACATCGTCCACGAGAGCCAAAGATTCAAGAGTTATAACCGCAAGGTTTATTCCAGAATTTTTGCGGAATTAAATGCCCACAGAGCAAAATACGTTAGTCATTTACAATCTATTTACTGAAAATTACTCGTGCCAATCACGACAATTACTGTCTACGGTTGTCCCATGTCAGAATACACGAAAAGATAGTTTTTGGACTGCAATTATATTCTTAAAATTGTGCTATTAGGGAGTGAGAAAAATAAACTAAAGTTTAATCATTTTGTTCAATTTCAGAAGATTTTAATGGGCCAAAGTCAAATATTTGCCTAAAATTTTTATATATTTTTTGTTTTTACGTTATATATATTCATTATATATATTATATTTATAATATCAATTTATATATATATATATATATATATATATATATATATATATATATATATATATATATCAATCTTATACCTGCGAGTTACTTGCGTATTCACAGAGAAACAAAACATTGTGTGTCCAGTGGTTAGTAAGTTTATGTGAATAAAAGAAAACCAACTCTTTACATCGTCGACGTTTCAGACATTTATTCGGCTTTTATCAGGGGTACAAAATAGATAAAATATTTTGTTATATACATGAATATGTACAGTGACCATTTTATTTATGGCTTAAACTTTTTGTTGACATTCAAGCGGCTTGTATATAGGATTATAAATTACGTGACACGTTCATTCTATGATTTCTTTACCTCTATGAAGCCACATTCACATAATGAAAACTAGTTAAACTAAACGTGTGTCTAACATTCTGTAAGTGTTGTGTAGTGGCTTCTGTTTGCATGTGTTGGGGTTTTAATACAATCTTGCCATCACGTCAAACATGATCATAAAATAATTTCATTTTTACTAAATGTAAATACATTTTTACTAAATTCCGATACAATTTGAATACACAAAAGAATAATAAGTTCTTACAATAATGTTACAACAAGGAAATTATACGAATGTGTTAATTTAAAGTATATTATTAATTTATTAATAATATTATTCTGTTCTTATCGAATTTCCGAGCTTAAGATGAAATTATAGTAAACTACAAAAATATTTACGGAACAAAGCATCTGCTTGAAATCACGACCACGTACGGAACTGAAAGAAACTCCCCACTTTCATTCTCGCAAGATCAGGCGAGCATCGCATTTATATTTCACTTTAGCCAACATTTAGTGTTCCCTGTGATATAAGGAGTCGATAAGCACATTCCTTTCCC
This sequence comes from Teleogryllus occipitalis, assembly GCA_011170035.1. Taxonomy (NCBI): domain Eukaryota; kingdom Metazoa; phylum Arthropoda; class Insecta; order Orthoptera; family Gryllidae; genus Teleogryllus; species Teleogryllus occipitalis. The sequence continues at coordinate 168,642 of BLKR01001996.1, forward strand.
TACGCGCGAGCTATTTCCCGTGAAGTATCGCGTCATATTCCTTGAACACACGTGAGCGCTTGAATAATAAAAGAGGGCGCGGGGTAAGAGAGTTAGTGCTACGCCGCGGCAAAACTGGTGGTTGCGGCGAGAGGCCCGGCTGAGGTGGCTCAGGGCATCATCTGATGTCTCTCCAGAGCCTCTGAGAGGAAGGTTCTAGGGTTTGAGTCCCGACAGTGGTAGCGTTTTCGATTCAAGCTACATAGTAAGGCGAAGTCAAGTACTGTATGGGGTAGAATTTTCGCCGATGGCCTCTCTGTGATTCTCAGTTTTCTGTGTTTTTCTTTCGATCAATGCCAAACGAATGCAGCAGCATTACCCTAACAAACGTGTCACGTGTGAGTTTTCCTCCCTTTTCCCCTTATTCTGTCCTCATCCCTTACTTTCATACTCTTAAACTTAAATGCATTACCCTACCACACATGGCGGAGATCAGTAGGAAGCTAGAACGCGTCCCAGCTGGGGCCGTGCGCCGCTGGTGGGAGATACTTGAACGAAGAAAACACAGTAAGGCGGTGTCTGGGTCGGCGCCAATTCTCGCTTTCGAATGGGGAAAGATCACGCCCCCTCCCACGATAAAAACATTCACTAGAGCTTACGGGAGATACGATATAAGCTTTTGACCCGCCCGGAACCACTAATCAATCAATCAATCAAAAGCCAAGAATGTATATTTATTCACGGATATGGCACTCGCGACAGCCTAAGGATATGTCCTAGGTGATGTTTGTAACATTTATAAAAGATGTTTGTCACATATCTGTAACGAAGAACTTTGTCGAAGATCTTTGGACATTTACAAAAAACATAAGGAACATTGACAAAGAAGAGGAAAAAGAAAGAAGCATCGTATAAGATTTACCCTTTCACAGTAGATTTTAAAAAAGGATTTTTTTAAAAAAGAAATATTTTATAAATGTGAGATATTAATCTGTCATATTTTGTTTTTATAAAATATCTTTGACATTTTTCTTTTACTGTTATAGCAGTCGTAAGAAGAGGTGGTTTCTGACCCAAAGTAATTCGACATATGATTTGAAATAAATTTTTTTGTTTCATTTTGACGGAAAAAATCTACGCTTCTTTTTGCAACAAAAATCGTCAATCACGTTTGAGTTGACACCAATGGCGGCTCTTGGGGAAGACAAGGTAGATAGAAATTAATTTTAAATACTCCATCACTTTTTCACAAATGATACAATTTAAATGAGTCTTACACAGTTTTCGTATGTACTTTTAAATTTTCGTATAGATCTATACAGTTGACTGTGCCGATAACGAAGACATTCATATATTTGACATCAACACCTGTCAGGCAAGCAGTTAGAGCACAGGATTTCCGTACGGCCACTGATTAGTCCACCAAAAGGTGCAAGAAATTTCTGTGTAAAATAAAATAATTTAGTACAAATACTTTAAAAGAGGAACACAAAATGTGTGCTACAGCACCGTAGCATATTAAGATGTGTCGTCCGTAATGCTACAGAATACAAGGTTAGCTTTAGTAAAGAAGTCTGATTTACTTTAGTATTTTACATTATAAAGCAAAGAAAAGACGAAGTAAGCGAACAAAAAATTAACTATGTTATAGTTGTAAGAAAATTAAAATTTTTGAAAACTATTTTTACTTTTTGTGAAGCAGAATTACAGACTCGTAAAATAATATTAGAAAAAGGGAGTATTATTTCCGTAAGTGCAACAGTTTAGGAGAGATTTTGAATGAAATTAAATATTTCTGAGTAAACAACATAAAAAGTAGGAGGGGGATGATGAGGCTTGTTATTTAACCTGTCCCCGTTCACAAAACAATGCCGGAAATCGGAGAAAGTAAGCGAAAAACAACAAAAGGAACTCACGACAAGAGCATTTTGGTTTCAACATTTGAAACGTGCGCGTTTGAACTCCATATTTAATTTTGTGCCAATGGTACTCATTAATTTTGCGCATTTGTGCGAATTTTTTTTAGTAAGAAGGCTCAGAAAGAAAGAAAAAAGTGTGAGAATCACCATATCGTGCTCATTTTTGTTTTAAGGATTTGTGGAAATGTACGAATTACAAGACTGATGCTTTTCAGGGAATTTTAGAAGCAGTTGTTCAATAAATGTTTTTAGGCAGCCACTAAAAAAGCAGTAACTTTAAGGATACGCTCAGAGTGCTAAATAGGTCAATTTTAAAAACTAGTGCTAAAAGTGAGATCATGCTGAAATGTTCAGACATAACTGAATACAACGGAGAAAAAATACTTTGTTCTGAACAGCTACAGTTTATCGTAATGTAACAAGGCACGCAATTAAGTGATTTGTATACTTGAATTAAAATAAAAGGAAAGTCAGCTTAACTGCCTGCGCCCGGTCCTGAATCAAATGCATTTAAGACGAAAAATAGACGTTCGAAGGTTATGGCTAAAAGGAAAACAAGCGCCCTTGCAACCCGCAGTACACATTATGCTACAATACACTTTGTCATCGAATATAAATCATACGTCGTATAATGATATGCCTTGATCTCCTCCGTAACTCGAGTTACATTTATTATCAAATTGACAAAAGGAAGTATGAATCAACGTTCTATTTCATTTTTAGAACCCCACTCGTTAGTATCAAAGAGTCAGAAACGTACGAAGTTGGGTTCCATTAGGAAGTTATTTTCACTTAAACAATGAATTGTACAGTGAGGAATGTGTGGGTACGGAGAGGCACAGATCCACCTGGTTAAATAGTATTTTACATCACAAGACAAGAAAGTCGACCTTTACATGACGAGACAGGAATGTTTACCACATGAGGGAATTGTATCGAATCATGAAAAGCGATCTCTTGCCTTGTGATGTACAATATTTTATTCACGATCCCATTTTTACGTAGTATCCAGCAGTACTGCCTGATGTCTATTGCATATAGTACGATGTGTTAATATGATGTTAAGTTTCTTCATTTATGTGGGCACATTTTTTGTCAAAATAAAGCAAATATGTTAGTTTCACTCAACAAAATGTAGTGTGATCAATCATTTGTTTTGTTAATATGGCAGCATACTTGTTAATAACTTTTCTTGTGATTTCTTTCAATGGTGACGAGAGAGTCAGGTTCTATCGTTGTATGGGATCAAGAAATGAAAGATAAAGGGAAAATAATGGAAATTCTGCCCGATACACTGAAAAATCAAGAGCCACAACATTTGATATGTTTTCATTCAAATCAAAAGATAGATATGTGGAAGAATATACGGAATTAGAAAACGTTCTTCTCCCAATCTTTTCCAGCCTTTGCTACCTGGCTTGGTGATTGCAGTTTGTTTCTTAGCTAGATGTAGACGTGGCTGGAGCTACAAGCAAAGGCGCTCAATGTTAACAAGATCTATTACAGGTTAACTAACACTTAAGTCACACAATTTTAATATAATGCAAGGTTCCGCGGTTATTCGAGAGCAGCAATTACATGGTGATAAGTTGGTGACAGTGGAGTCGGGAAAAGTTCATTACAATATGCTTTTATCAGAATTAACGTGTAAAGAACAACTTTCTTACCGCAAACAGTACAACAATTAGTTTCTCACCAGCTGATCTCGAATAAAATAAATAATTTCCCACATTTTTGTTCGCAATATTCACTTATTACATCTCTTCCTTTAACCGAGTACAAATCGATCTAGTCGAGGGGCTTCGTGGAGCTGACGACGTTAGGCGCGACAGCAATCGCGTGTCTGCGGCTCCTTCATCGGCGTCGGCGAGGCCGGCCGCCGCGCGTCCGCGTCGCGATAAATCCCGACGCCCCGATGATCCCGCCGGTTCGCCGCCAGGAGCAAATTTGCCTCCCCGCGCCCCGCGCTTCGAGCCCAGCTGGCACGAAACAATCCGGGGCCTCATGTTAAATTCAGAGCCGCCCGGGCCTCCGTGGGAGGTGACGGCCGCGGCCGGCGCGGCGCACCCACAGCGGGCGGCGAATCAACAGGGGGAACCGCACTCGGCCTTGGCAGTTAAATGGAAATTTGAGGGTTAACGGACGACAGGGGAGGATTCAAAGAGGAAGATCCTTTGGGGCCCTTCTTCTTGGTTATAGAAAAATATGCGTTCCTCTATAAGCAAAGAGTAAATTGAGTATTTAAGTAATCAAAAGGTATCGTATTTGAAGATTTGTACTGGGAGCGGTAGCTCAATACATCAACTGATGTCACTGCAGCGCCTCTGATTGGGTGGTCGTAGGTTAGAGTTCTGATTACGGCAGGATTTTCGACACTAGATTTTCAGCTAGGTCGAATTCAATTGCAATACGGAGGAGAATTCTAGCGGCCAGCTGCTCTGATCGGTAGTTTTCCGTGGTTTCTCTCAGTAATATCAGACGAATACCGGAGCAGTACCCTCATAAACGGGACACGGACCACGCCTGATCCTCCCTTCCTCACTAACATGCACTACACAACTGCATTTCACAGCAAGATCACCGCCATCTCCCGAGGAAAAACATGCACTACACTTACGGGACTAAGGACCTAAGTTGTTGACGGCCCGGAATCATTAACCAACCAACCATTTGAAGATTTGTGCGGTATAGGCGTTTCGCAACTGTTAAACGGATCGCACAACAAAGGTCGGAACTAGCGTTCCCGGCATTTTCCGCGCTTAAAAAAGGTCGTCGATGCTGCACAAAAATGAAATATATCAAACATTTTAATTTTGAAGATTTGTTGTATCCGGAGCAAATCAATTGAAGAGCTTATCTTCAAAGTAATGTATTTCTATGAAACAATTTTTAAGGGGGGGGAAGTATTCTCATTTATCCTAATAGATTATAATATGGTTCAACGATTTTAGATACGTATAAAACACGAGAAAAACTATTTGTCGGGAATACAATCCATACAGTAAATTTCTTTCATGTCAGAAGTATTGGTAGTCTCGGTAGTTTAATACTCAGAGCAACTGGCAGAAAACGAGGAAGAACGGGATCGATTTCCAGTCCAATTACTTTTACAAAACTACCATACTACCACACATATCGGATGACCAGACAAGATTTGAAAGTTTCTGCCGATTGGAGGGCTCCCTACTGAGAGAGGCATCTGAATATGGAAAACCCTGCAAGCCGACGTGTAGGTCGGCACCGGATTTCACCATGAACAACAACAACAACAACAACAACAACAACCGTGATAAAATATGCACGGAACGAGTGATCTTAGTTTACACGCCCGGAAACACGAAATAATTAATGACTCAACAGAATTAAGAATTTGGATAACGAACTATCGCCAAAACCATTTTTGCAAAATCGTTAGTGCGACGCCTATGCACCGCCATTGTAAATTCACCGCCCCCGCATCATCTTCACTCAGTCACAGCACCACTGACGCTAATGCCACGCCCTCCAATGCTCCCCCGTCGTATGCATCGCCGTTGCGTGAGAGCGATCTCTGCGTCGGGGCCGCGGCCGTCCTCGCAGGCTTCCTCTCTGATTGATTGTTCTCCCGCTCAGGAAGCGCGGCGCTCCCATTGGCAGTCTATTTAAATTCCATCAGTCAGCGGCTCTGCAGGCTTCGCATCCTCTCAATTGCCTGTCTCTGTCTTTGTTGCTACGCCAAGTCCCACATCTTTCTCTGGAATGAACAAATCTTTCCTCTTTGTTTATAATCTTTCAATAGAATAAATACCACAAACTAGTTCACGAATCAATTTCATTCAACGAGAACCGTGAAATATGTCAATTCTTAGTAAAATAATTTCAGAAACAAATACCCTAGGCTAATTATTCAGATGTTCATACGTCATTCACTTCAATGTCAGAACATCTCGGCCTTGGAGAACGTTTACTTTTCCCTATAACACGAATGTTCCCTCTTAATCTTATTGTTATTTTCACTGTAGAATTTATTATATTCACGAAATAGTTCAAATAGTGTTCTAATTTATATCATATTCACTACCATTGAAAAAATTTCTTTCTTATAATGATAATGAGAGACACGAGACTTACAAAAAGCATTTCGTTTGTTGTTGTTGTTTGTGTTTTCTAAAATAGGAGAAAATATACTAGTCATTATATTTAGAGGGAGGACGTAGTTTCAGGTAACTGCACTCGCGGGAGAGATCGATGCGGCAATAATAAAATTTCCGCGTGGACGCTTGCGCCGGTTACTTGATTGGCCTTTTGAAATATCAGCACACGTGGCAGGTGTAGGACGATCGGTCCAACAAAACAAAGATGAACGCACATCAGAGAGAGACAGAGAGAGAGAGAGAGAGAGAGAGAGAGAGAGGAGGGGAGCGAGATGAGTAGTGAGAGAGTCAGAGGGAAGGAGAAGGAACGGGCGATAGGAGAAGAGGGGGGGGGGGAAACGGGAAAGACAGGGAGGGAGAACGGGAAAGAGAGGGAGGGAGAACTGGAAAGAGAGGGAGAGATGGGGGTCAAGAGGGTCTGAGAAGGGGCGAGAGGGAGAGAGAAGGGGCGAGAGGGAAGAGGAGAGGGAGGGAGAAGAGAAAGAGGTATAGAGAAGGAAGGGGTGGAAGAAGAGGAGAGAGTAAGAAGGGAGGGAGAAAGAGAATGGAAGAAAGAGGAGAGGGAGAGAGAAGGGGAGATAGAAGAGGAGAGAGAAGGGGAGAGAGAAGGGGAGTTAGAAGGGAAGGGAGAAGGGGAGAGAGAGGGATAGAGAAGGGGAGATAGGGAAGGGAACGGAGGAAGGACGAGAAGAGAGGAACAGACGACAAGGGGAAGAGGAGGGAGAGATTAAGAGTATGTACTGGGAGAAATTGAAAATATCATCAGGATAACGTTAGACACACTAAATAAAGAGAATGTCAGAGACACGAATATTATAATGGACAAGATTAGCGTGTAAAACAATTGTAGCGTCATGACGCTACCAACAGTTTGGGCACGTGGCATGTCCCAGGCTCGGACAATAGCAAGCTATGACGCACCAGGTTTTTCCCGGTGTGCGCGTCGCTTGGGTAGGCGATGGAGGCGGCGGGGAGCGTCGCTAGGGGGCTATTTAAGGGCCGAGCGAACAATAGACGTTCTTCTTTGTGTTCCTGGCTGCGAGGTGTTAGGTCGTTGCAGGTGGTGCTTTGGGCACGCGGCGCAAGAAGCCGGCCGTAGGTCGTGACGAAGGAGACATGTAACTCGGTCTCAGGGCAAGTGGTGCTACGCACAGCGCACGTTAGTTAGGGTAGCGGTGTGGTAGCCGTTCAAATATCATTTCTTGTAGTGGGGTCAATTTAGTTTGTTTATTGTACTACAGTGCTTTGATTGTTTTGTGACCACGGTCAAAGTTGGTAATAAATCAGCTGTGAGTACAACCCACTCTCGTCTGTGTGTTTATTACACCCTGTATGACGCCACAGACGAAGGAGTGATTAAAATGGTGGCAGCGGATAACAAGAACCCGGTAAGCATCGCTGTAGGCCGTGATTAAAATGGTGGCAGCGGATAACAAGAACCCGGTAAGCATCGCTGTAGGCCGTGATTAAAATGGTAGCAGCGGTTAACGAGAACCCGGTAAGCATTGCTGTAGGCCGTGAGTAAAATGGTGGCAGCAGATCAAGTGAACCCAGTAGGCATCGCTGTAGGCCAAGATTAAATTGGTGGGCGTTGTTGCAGTAGGCATTGGTTTAGGCCGTGATAATTAAACCAGGAATATCAGCAGTAGGGCTCGAGCAAGCCAAAAGTATTGTTGTAGGTACCGAGTAGCGGGGCCGAGGTAATGCAAGCGTGTATGCTTTACCTAGCATCACGTGGTGCGGTATTTTAGAAGAGTTGTTAGGACCGGCGTAATAGTAAATAGCAACCGATAGCAACTCGGAGTGATTAAAATACTGCGGGCGGAGCGACGCTTCAAGAAAGAAGTAGAAGGAAGGAAGGAAGTCGTACGGACCGGTACGAGCACGCACGAGGACTACGCACGAGCACCAGAACGAGAGAGGCAGCCGGCAGACAACGCACGGGGTAAGTACGTTTTTCTGTGAGGCACGGCACTGGTTGGAGCTATGGCGTACTTAACTAGATTTAAAAAAGAAGGGATGATCAGAATTGCTAATGATTTGGGTATTGTATTAAACGGGACGGAAACCGTGATTAAATTAAAAGAGTTGATAATCAGCCATGAGGATTATGAGCAGGAGTTTATTGAGGGTTTGGGCGAACAACATCGCCAGGATATCGAGGAAGAGAGGGCGAGGGTGGAACGGGAGAAGGCGGAAGAGAAGGCGAGGGTGGAACGGGAGAAGGCGGAAGAGAAGGCGAGGGTAGAACGGGAGAAAGATAGGGAATTAGAACGATTGAGAATCGAAAGGGATGCTGAAAGAGGAGCGCGGAAGCACGTGGCGAGGCACGAGTTGAATCGCATCGGGAAAGTATTAAAGTAGGGCAGATTATAGGTCGATTTCGTGGTGAGCAGGACGATATCACGACATATTTAAGTGCCTTTGAAAGTCAGTGCAGACAGCTGAAGGTACCCGAAAGCGAATGGGCTGTTCATATAATTGGATTGTTGCCGTATAAATAATGCCGCGTGAATAATTGGATTACGTTAGATGAACAGGAGGACGAATGGACTTATGCAACTTTAAAATCAAAATTATTGGAGTTATATAGATTTGATGCGGAAAAATTTCGTCAACTGTTTGTTAAACACAGCAAAGGTAATAATTCCACGTGGGGTATATTTGCTCGAGAATTATTAAATTACGCGAGAGAATGGGTGTCCGGATTAAGTGAAAACACGTTTGAGGAGCTATTAAATCTGATAGTTACGGATCAGATGAAGCGGAAGGTTTCATGGGAAATGCGCGATCATTTTGTTGATTCGTGGGCGGAATTTATCAATCCTTTAGATTTTGCGAAGAAATTAGACGCGTATGAAAATCACAGGCAAGGGTGGAGGAAGTCAGGACCGCTATCCCTAACTAACGTGCGCTGTGCGTAGCACCACTTGCCCTGAGACCGAGTTACATGTCTCCTTCGTCACGACCTACGGCCGGCTTCTTGCGCCGCGTGCCCAAAGCACCACCTGCAACGACCTAACACCTCGCAGCCAGGAACACAAGAACGTCTATTGTTCGCTCGGCCCTTAAATAGCCCCCTAGCGACGCTCCCCGCCGCCTCCATCGCCTACCCAAGCGACGCGCACACCGGGAAAAACCTGGTGCGTCATAGCTTGCTATTGTCCGAGCCTGGGACATGCCACGTGCCCAAACTGTTGGTAGCGTCATGACGCTACACAATGTAGTGACAGAAACCGAGAAACTGACAACCCAGAGATGACAGAAATACGAAAAGTGAGAAAAAGCAGATTGAGAAGGATGAAGGAAATGTGAAAGAATAAGAGAAGAAATAGAAACAGAAAGATGAGAAAGAGAAAGAGGAAGTAGAGAAGGATGAAGACCAATAAGAAAAGAACGGTTGAGTGGTGGAATAGGGAGAGAAAAAATAAGGAAAGGAAGCAAAGAGTAATAGGTGTGGAATAGAAGGTGGATGAAGGGAGGATGACGAGAGAGTTCAAGGACGAGGGCGGCGAGGGCGGCGAGGGCGGCGAGGGCGGCGAGGGCGGCGAGGGCGGCGAGGGCGGCGAGGGCGGCGAGGGCGGACGGCAGTGGCGCCGGCAACGGTAATGCGCCGGCCAATCGAGGCTGGACGCCAATGGACGATGACAAACCTGATTGCGGAGATTGATTAATAGTGTTCCGCAGCCTAATCGCTGTTTGCCCCGCGCGCACCCGCGACGCCAAACGTGCAAGGTGGCGGTGGCAGAGGCAATGGGGGCGGCGGTGACGAGCGTTGAAAAGCTCCTCGCGGTGCGAGAGCCTGTGTCACAGACATCGCGATTACTTCACTCATAGCTCACCTTCTGCAACACTCACCTTCCTTCACATTTGACGCTTCCCGGGTCGATTCTTGCTTCAGAAACTTCGTTAAATATGACATGGATTACGAATTAAATAATACTTGTTTTGAGTTTTAACCGTGTTAAAAGCGAATATATATAATTTAATGTGTTAAGTGCCGTAACGAAAAACATGTTTCAGTGAAGAGTATCGTTTAATACCTTCAGAATAGGTTTTCTGAAAAACGGATGCCCTGAAATAAATGAGGGACTGGTTCGATTTATTTCCTTATTCAATAAGTAACAAAATATTCAGCTTAGTATAAAAATTCTGTCATATTAATGAAAAAACGAATGATTTCAGATTGAAATGAATTTGGAAGTTGTAAATGACTTTGGGAAAACGGAGTAAATGGATTAACGAGAAAAATAGTACAGTGACTTTTCAATCTCAGATTTAAATTTGAATACAAAACAAATGAAAATATAGAAAGTCAAGCTATCAACGATAATTTGCGTTTACATGAAAGAATAGTTCTTGTAGGTTCCTGGAACAGACTTGGTGAATTCGAAAAATAACTTCGAAAACCATTTATTTTCTTCAAATAGATTTCATTTATGGAATGTTTAATTTGCCTTCTTCCTAGCTCCATCTTTCTAAAGAGAACCTACTTAGAAAGTTACTTAAAGTTATGTAAACGTCCCGCAAAAATATTCTTTCATTTCTCTCTTAAACTGAGAGCATTAGTCGAGTACGGACGGACCAGGCAGGTTGCGGTGAAACGTGACCTACTTTTCACCCCTTTTAAAGGAAATCTTACGTTTTTATTCCCAGGCTTACTTAGAGTTTTCGGCGCAACTCTTAATCCGCCCCGCCATCTGCTTCGGGCGGGTGTCCGTTAGCCTAGGTTCATCTGCGAACCGCGATAGGAAGGTCCCACTTAGTATGCATGAATACGATGTTAATCTAAGAATTTCCAGAAGGGGGCGCACCTGAAAGGGCTCTTAGGATCCAAAATGGCGGTCATTCCGCAAGTTTGCGGGTCGCTGCGCCAGGGGAAGGACCTACATGTACAGTGACGCCGGCCGCGTTTCCCCCTCTCCCCGCACTTCCCCCTTCCCTGGGCGCCCGCTCCCCTCTTTCGTGCTTCGTCAGACTTCGTGTTTGTGTTTGCGTAGCGGGACGCGGAGCGACTGCGGGGGCGAGGGTGAGGGGCGAGGGCCTCGTTGGGGGCGGAGGTGGGGGGGCGGAGGTGGGGGGGCGTATGCGTAGGCAGACGAAGGCGGGGTTGGGGGTGAGTGCGAGGGCGGTGGTGGCGACGTAGGCGGGGGTGTAGGGGCGGGGACGTAGGCGGACGAAGGCGGGGGAGAGGGTGCGGGTGAGGGTGGTGGGGGTGTAGGTGGGGGCGGAGGCGAGGGCCGTAGCCGTAGGCGGATGAAGACGGGGACGGGGTGTGGGCGAGGGCGGCGGTGGGGAGGGCGGCGATGGGAGCTGGGGCGTAGGCGTAAGCGAACGAAGGCGGAAGCAGGGGTGAGTACGAGGGTGGCGGTGAGGTCTGAGGTGGGACGCGGAGGCGTGGGGCGGAGGCGTGGGGCGGAGGCGTGGGGCGGAGGCGTGGGGCGGAGGCGTGGGGCGGAGGCGTGGGGCGGAGGCGTGGGGCGGATGCATGGGGCGGAGGCGTGGGGCGGAGGCGAGGGCGGAGGCGGGGGTTGGAGGCGGGGGTGGAGGCTCAAAGGGAGGTGGTGGGGGGCGTAGGCGTAGGCGGAAGAAGGTGGGGGCGGGGTATGGGGCGAGGGCAGCGGTAGGGGTGGAGACGGCGGATGAGAGCGAGGTGGGAGGGGATTGGGAGGAGGTAGGCACGCGGACGAGCCACTGCAAATTCGCCCTTAAAGCCCGCATCCTCGTTCCCCATCTCATTAACCAGGTTATCCGTAACACAATTCCATTGAAATCTCTACGTGCCTAATTGTGAGTCGCCCGTTATTATCTGGTGCAGTTCGTTTCGGAACTCGGGAGTCGTTTTTTTTCTGGATACTGAGAGGCAGGCGGAGAGAGGAAGCAGCTGTGGAAGGAGGCACGTGAGAGGGTGTCTGGGTGGGAGAGGCGAAGCGTAGCCGACGGGCTTTAAATTACGCGGCAATGGAACGTGCGCGTTCGGAAGACACTACATAATATGCCGGCGTTTTAGCGTCTTTTGGAATGTTCCAGAAAGATTATTTATTGGGGCGAAATGGAATTTTCTCAACATCCAGTTACATCCAGAAAGTTTCCTCACTTGAATTGAAACTGAAATAAACTTTTTAAGATGAGCAGAAAGTTTTTTAGAAATAGTACCTGCAATATAATTATTGACAACGCTCTTCGCTTAAATATAAAACTTACTGAGAGCTTGGTGAACGTACCTCTGTTACCAAGTTCTGCAAACTTTTAACTATACTTGGAAAGTTTGAAAAGAAACAATTGATCAATTATTTCAAAAATTATAACTTAAAATTTACGAAGAAATATAATTCAACTACTACCCCTAGCTATAATGGTATTTAATTGTGCCATTTATATCTATTGAAGGAATTCTGTTTCTATATTATCATAAATGATAATTAGTATTGGTTAATAAATTCCCTTACTTTGAGGTAGTAATATATAATATCGTAAAAAACTTTTTTTTTATAAAACTTATACAAAGCAATATAATTATTTTCAAGAAACAGCCTTTACACTTAAGTGCACTTTTGTGTTCAAAGATAAATTAATGTCCATGCAATTGTAAAAAAAGTGTTATCTAGATTTTATAATAATTAATCTTCCTTAATTCATTCATTACTCTTCATTATCTGTAGCTAGCCTACTGAAACTTAGTTTGCATTAAATCCACAAACGTTGATTTTGGGATACAAGCATTTGAAGGTTCAAAATTTCGAACATGTAACTCTTTACGTTAATATGTTATTGTATTCGTCCCAACTATTAAAAAAAAGTTTCTTAAGATGTGTGTAATTGCAGTTTGTGTTATCATTGGTATTTAACTGGCAATTAGAGTATAAAAATATATTATTTTATGCGTGTACTTTGTTTAGAATTGGTTTGTACTATCTCCTTATCCCGACAAAATATAGGGTGAATTTCGATAGAAAATTTTATTGCAGTGTATCAAATAATGTTACATAGAAAATTAAGGTAATGCATGATCATATACAAAAAACATGAACATCACATACTTTCTCGTATTATTTATAACTGTTATTTATAATATTAGTTGAACCATTGCAAACGTTCCGTGACGGATATTCGGAAGGACAAATTGGCTTACGTTTCCTGACACTTCAGCTTTGTTTTTACATGTATCCTTATCGAGTATTACTTGTATCAAGTAAGCGGCATAATATTAAAATATAATTTATATTAGGACACACAAAACTCAATTCTAAAGGCACAAAATAAGAAGTTATATTAAAATTAATCGTACAAGTAGAATTTTAATTTTTAAAATATAAAAATTAACATTATGTGTATATGAGTGAGTACTAATTTTATAACAGAAAAATGGAGGTAGAACTCGGCCATATGAGGATAGTAATCGGCAATTCTCCAGATTCTAGGGTTGTGAATGACGACGGTTTATTGATTGTCTGACGTGTTTCCGGGCTCAACAAAAACTGAGAATTACGCAGGCGTAAGGCATGTTTTATCTGGGAGGAGGTGGGTTTCTCTCCTGCTAGAACGTGAAATGCAGTGCTGTCCTACACGACGGCTTTCGTAACTTCCCTTCGCCAAGTAAGGTTCCACCTCTGCCGGGACAAGCTTTAAGCACCCGGCTTGTGTGGTAGGTATGGTGGTGAATATTAATGTAAATGTGTGTGTGTGTGTAACTGGATGTTGAGTGCACAATAATAAGGAAGGAATGGTCCATGCATCGGTTATTAAAGTACTGCTCCAACATTCCCCTGTTATTTTTGAGAGTAACCACGGAAAACTACCAATTTGAGCAGCCTGCTGTTAGAATATTTCAGACAACGGTTGAATTCGACAAACCTATATCGCTATTTTTAAACGTCCGCCACCGTAGAAACTCGAGTCCAATGACCTGCCGGTCAGAAGTATTGCAGTGACATCAACTGATACCCTGAGCCACCTCGGGCGGTACGCAATAGGAAAATTGATGGAATAACTCAGTTAACCGGGCAGTGCGCGCACGTGATCTGAGAGACTCGGGAAGCCTTTAATACTGCGATTGCAGTTTGTCCTCCTGTGACTACTGCTTACAGGTACCTTTTCCTTCCACAGATATGAGTCACACTTCTTTTGAGAAAGTGAGTATTGTTATCCTTTGTAGCGACGAGACATTCCAAAACGTACGGGTCTCAGACACCACTTGCGTGCACTCATGCAACGATTTTCGTTCAGTGCTACGCTACTTAACAAAATATTAGTGCCAAATAAACAAAAAGAGTATTTGTTTGAAGCATTCACTAACAATTTGTAAATCATGCAATCAAGAAAAGTTGTCAGATACGCAAAATATACCAAATAAAATGAAAATAATGTTTCAGCCTATCTCATTTTTCCAATTTTGTTAATTTCCTACAAACCACTAAATAGAGTAATCAATTATTTAAAAATATATCTCATTATTAAAAGTAATATCCATCTTTTTTCTAGTACACTCCTTTGATCGAAATTATAAGGGGAAATTGAATGAAGGGAAATGCAAGCGGAAGGGTCAGTGAGATCAGGTGCGTGCAATTACGTTACAGAAAGAGACGCGCGTGTTGCCGAGTTAAATACTGGAATTTTTCAATCAAAATCGAAACTATTTCATTTTATTTGTATTTACGTGGGGGCCTGGTTATCTGACAAAACTACAGTCACTTCCACTTGGTCTGAGACTGCACAGATTTTTTAAAAATTTCTGAGCTCACTGTAAAAGAGTAATAGAAATAATAAATTACCTGGATCACATTTACAATACTTTTTGCCAGTATACACAAAAGTAGCAATTATTTGGATGGGGGCCAGATGAAAACGAACAAGCAAGTTTTGACGCTCATACGATTTGAACGAGTGGTCCCTTACTAAAAAACTTCCCCCTCTTTATTTAAAATTTTAAGGCACTTCGCTTTCTAATAGAGATGTGTTTTGTGAATTATGGGCCAGATTTTGTGAAATATGCAAACATGAAATAAAAATGGAATATTTGACATTTTTGCTTAATTACTCACTTAATTTTATTTTTCTTAGTTGTAATTCTTGTGAGTCTTTCTTCACATGCCTGTTAGATAATTTGTTTCTCTTCCTTAAATTGAAAGACTTGTGGCACTTTTGAAGTAAGCCACACCAGTCACAGGATCTCCCGCTAATAGTAGAAAAAGAAATTTCGATTTTGGTGAAAATGTGGCTTTTTATTACCCCAAATCCTTCACATAAATAACCAAGAAATATACAAGTATAGTAACTTGATAAGTTATACTTTGATCAACTTGGAGATAACTGCCAATGCGAGCGTCTCCGTGTGGCTGGTGTATGTATTTTTGCACTAGTCCGTCAATTCAGCAATTTCCTGTTTCCCAAAGCCTTCTGGTGTTGCGTCTGACTCCGGGCGGAGTGCCCCACCGCGCAGCGTCCGTGCGTTGGCCTGCCGCCCACGGGCAGCGTCGCCGGGCGCTGCCGAGGCCGATGGCCGGGGGCAGTGGCGGCCAGCGCTGCTGCCTCCACAAACTCGCAGCGCGCATCGGACCCGAGGCGGACAAACGCCCGGCGGCGGCGGCGGCGGTGGCAGCGGTGGGGGAAGTGGAGATGGAAGCGGAGGCGGAGGAGGTGGCGGAGGCGCTAGTGGAGGTGGAGACGGTGGAAGTGGTGGAGGCTGTGGCAATGGCGGCGGCGATGGCGATGGCAGCGGAGGAGGAAGTGGCAGAGGCGTAGGTGGAGGCGGTGGCCGCGGCGGAAGTGGTAGTGGAGGTGGAGACCCGAGGGGGTGGTGGTGGTGGAGACTGTGGCTATGGCGACGGCAGTGGCGGCGATGGCGATGGTGATAGCGGCGGCGGAGGAGGAGGAGGAGGTGGCGGAGGTGGACGTGGAGGTGGAGGCGGAGGGCGGAGGTGAAGGTGGAGGTGGAGGTGGAGAAAGTGGTGGCAGCGGAGGCAGAAGTAGAGGCGGAGACGGTGGCGGTGGTGGAGGCAGTGGCGGAGAGCGGAGGGGGAGGTGGAGGCGGCGGCGGTGGCGGTGGTGGTAGTAGAGGTGGAGGCGGAAGCGATGGCGGTGGTGGAGGCAATGGCGGAGGTCGAGGTGGTGGCGGCGGGAGCGGCAGTGACGGCGGTGAAGGCTGTAGCGGTGGTGGAGGCGCAGCCGGCGAAGGTGGTGGTGGCGGCGGAGGCGGAGGCGGTGGTGGCAGTGGCGGTGATGGCGGCAGGGTTGAAGGCGGTGGCGGTGGTGGCGGTGGCGGTGGCGGCTGCATGACGACGGGCGAAGGTGGCTTCTGGCGGCCGCCGGGTGGATGCGTGTGAAAGTGCCGGGTCACAGCAGCCCGGCAAAGTAAACACGTTTCATCGGGAAAGTGAGTATCAGAACAGGTGGGTAGGCATCCTGCCGTAATGAAGTTTCGGCGCAAGTCGTTGGGAGAGATCGTTGATGGAGTCGAACACGATGTCATTATTTTGATGCGGCCTGAATTTTATAATTGATTCTGAGCCAAAGGACATATTTCGATGACCTCGAGGATGTTCGTTATGGAGATGATAATAAAGTGTATGACAGCACAGGGATCGATAAAACTTTGAGGGACTGACAGGATCCGTAAAACTAAATTGTAAGTTGACGGAAGGGTGAATAAGGATTATTCCAATTTGAATCGTGCTCTTAGACCACTTGTGTATTGGACCACTTTGGACCAGGGGTAGAGTTGGGTAGGGTTGGGAACCGTAGGGCAAGTTTGAAAAGGGGAGTCATGGGACTTGATGCATTTTCGCGGAATGGTGAAGTGTAGGAATGGAGTTGCGGTTTAGAGTGTCATAATGATGGACAGAACTTTAATACAACGGCGACGATGGGGCCGTGTTCATGACGGGAAAGAGGTCCAGTACGGTTTGCAGAATTCTAGGGTTCGTGGAGCGGGCTACCTGAAACGTACCAATGCTAAGCTCCTTAGTGGGCGTTTCTCAAAAGGGTTGCGTGGAGTGATAGTAGTACAGGCAGTTAGGACACATTGCGCCATAACTCTTCCTTTGAGGCACTATCTTACTATTCTACGGGCTTCATCAGCAATATTACATAAAAACGACACATAGTCTACCTTTATAATACCTATTTGTTTGTAATATTCAACGGCACATTAGTGTTGAATATATTTCTTAAGTGGTTTGGTATTCTGTAATTGGTTATTTTAAAAGTAAGAATACGTTTTTCTAAATTTATTAATACTTGATTAGTACCTATACACAGTTAATCTAGTTGTATATATTGATACATTTGTAAAATTATTTTGTGGGCAAAGGTACAAATTTACAACATATGAAAAACCTAATTTTAGTATCCGCAGACAAGTACTCGTTCAAGCACTCGTTCAGTTTGAAATTTACATATATTTTACCGCATATTAAAATTATTTTTTTAAATTCACCACTAATGTATCTTAGGTTTATGTGAATACTAGCGGACCCCTGGTAAGCGTTTCTCTCTCTCTCTCTCTGCTTCTCTATGTCTCTTTATGCCTCTGTCTCTCCGTCTCTGTCTCTCCCTGTCTCTGTCTCATTCTGTCTCTATCCCTCCCTGTCTCTGTCCCTCCCTGTCTCTGTCCCTCCCTGTCTCTGTCCCTCCCTGTCTCTGTCCCTCCCTGTCTCTGTCCCTCCCTGTCTCTGTCCCTCCCTGTCTCTGTCTCTATGCTCCTGTGTCTCTGTCTCGCAGTCTCTGTCTCGCTGTCTCTGCCACTTTCTCTCTCTCTGTGCTTCTCTCTGTCAATCTCTCTCTGTCTCTCCCTTTCTGTGTATGTCTCTCTCTCCTTCTCTCTCTATCTTGCTGTCTCTTTCTGCCTTTCAGTCTCTCACTGCATCTCTCTCTCTCTCTCTCTCTATGACTCTCTCCCTGTCTCTCTTTCGCGCGCGGCCACGTCCTGTCCTGTATGACCTCACTCTACGTCACACAACAACGCCCAGCAACTATGAAGCTCAAGGGCAGGTGAACGAGAGACTCTTAGACCAGTGCGATTAAATCGCTCAAAAACACAATTAATTCTCCATAGATATTAAAATTCTGTACCTCTCGGAGCATTCATGCCATGAAATTGGAATTCCCAGAAGATCTGATACCTCAAAAATATAATGGATGGTCTGATTTTGTAGATTACTTTGTTAGCAAAATAAATATTTTTTCTAAAAAATATGAGTGAAGAACGCACTGTTGCCTAACTGTGAAGGACCACACACATGAGAAACTAGACCGATTAAAATACTTGACATTTAAAACGCAATCCCATTAATAAAGATACACTGATATAAGTGACGATAAAGTAACTTTCAGAGAAAAAATGTACCCAACTAAAACGAAGCTACAATTCAAGCGAATTCTTTCTTCTAAATGTTTATCGAACATTTTAAATATATGATGAAAATACTTTAGAATCCGTAGAACTGTATTTCCACGATCGTAAAAAGCTGTGCTAATACTGAGCACATTATGTTAAGGAACATTGCTCTAACTTCAACACACACGCTATTCGTGATTCACTTAAAATACGCTGAGCGAATGAATGACACATATGTGTCGGTAGTTTGTATTGCCAATGAGAAGACCAGACACATTTTCCCAACAGGAATACTCGTAAACCAGTCGTTGTTGGCATCGTAAAAACAGGTTACATTCATTCGGACCTCAACATTACTGAGCCAATGAAACACGAAAACACGAGTAACATGTTGACACAATTACGCGTGTACCGCATACGGACCATAGAAAGCTCAAACACGTGTGCCATTCACGTACACACTTGTACATTCTACACCAATAGCGTTTGGGAGAAGTACGTGGCCAACAGTTTTGTATGCAACCATCTAGACTGAGAGAGTACCTTGCCTATTTTCTCCGGTTTGATATTTCAAGCCTCCGATCCATTGCATTGGTCTCCAAGAACCATAGGTGTGTCTCCATTTTCTTATGTCTCAAAGCCTCTTAAACTCAGTGTTGTTTTTATGGCTTATTCTCTTCTTTCTAACAATAACCATATAACAGTTGTAAGACTGTTAAAAACTATTTCACGCCGCATTATTAAAAATAATTTTTGTTCTCGTGCCATGAATGGGCATCTACATCATATGTAATTATTATCTCACCAATACGAATCACTGAGATTCTTACAACTCGCGGCTAGCTGCTGCTATCAGTGACTGCTGACTTATTTCGTAGAGTTAAAAATGGATTTTAAAAGATTTTGTATGTAAGCGGAGAATCGGAAATCCTTTGCAATGAATCCACTCTGCTCTCAAAATACCATCGTCATTAACCAGCGTTAACCAGCATTTAGAAACTATAATTAAACTTTATATTTTAACCAGCGTTTAGAAGCAAAGCGATTTACCACATCTGCAGGCAGAATGAACAAAGAACGAAAAATTAACGTTGGTGGCACCATTTTTTGGAGAAGTGAATGATTATAAATCTGGTTGATGTGATATGAGGAAAGTAAAGTGTCAGAAGAGATTGAAAATTCATCCTCTTCGAAATTGGAACTTGTTTTAATAGTGATTGGAGTATTTTCATATTCTCTTGGCTAATGTCTCTGTGCCAGAATTATGGCTTGATTGTTCTAGAGCCAAGTACAGATCTCTGCAGAATGGTTTAATTAATGTGTAATGGTAATAATAAATTATTACGATTAGAAGACAAACTCAGTCAATTTTGGCATCAAATACCAATGCTTGTCCAAGGAATTGCTGTAAAGTAAGCATTTGCTAGTTTGATGAGTCTTGATATAATAAATGAAATTATTAAAGATACCAATAAACTGAATAGTCGGGTTTACTTTGCGAAGAACAAAACTTCGCTTGTTATTATTGTGAATAAAAACATTTTTGGCTAATCATTTCACGCAGGAATGGTGAAAAATTAGATGTGCCTCCTGGGATTTGTTTTGAGACAAATGTTCCAAACTATGCTAGCGAGCTATCACGGCAGTAAACAGAGTTGAACATTAATGCAATTTATTCATTTTAATGACTAGAGAATATAAATTTTAGATTACAAGTGACAAATTGCTGGAATCACCTAGTATGCTTGGCAACTTTTTTACGAAAAATTGCAAAAATGTCATTGCTTCTGAAGCGATTCTTGTAACTTGTATCTTTGTACGAGTTTTGTGTTTTTCGGTAAATACATGACTCACAAACTAGAAATTTTGATATAGATTTCAAATAGAAATTTGTTTTATTCGTATGTTTGCGATTACGCAATAAGAAATGCAGTAGATGGTCCAGTTTGCTCGAATAAATTCGCCTGTTCATCTCTATACAGAAAGAGCTGGCAAAAATCTTAAATAAACACAAAGAGAACGTGGTTCAGGAAGTAACGTGATCAAAGACGCTATTTCACGAGTGAAGATCATTCATATAGACTTTTTCAGAAATATTACAGTCAGCGGAACAATTATTCCAGACAATGGACATATTCCTAATGTTCTGAAGAATGTAAAACCAAATAGAAGTTCATTCCAGCATATTTCACTTCTGAGATAATTAAATACATCAAATTTCCCTTAAAGACGTTCACACAAAATTGACAATCTTGCTATATAAATTTATTAAAACGTATGCCGAAAGAAATGTAACTTCATTACTCAAAAGTGTTCTAAATATAATAGAATCGGAATTCACGTATTCACCCAAAATCGTCAGTGTTTCACAAAAAACACGAAGAATGTTTCATAAAAGCTTACTTAGCCAAAGGAATGAAGAAAGTGGGATAGAACCGGAAACAGTGTATTCACAAGTTCCACAATGTTGTGGTGCAATTGGATGAGTTTTTTTAAACAAATGCAAATCCAGAGTTTTTGTTTAAAGAAAACTAAATTTACTACTCAAAAGTGAATTGAATTGAAAACAAATAATGTAAAATACACCACACATCTCGTGGAACATTCTCTCCAGTTGTTTCATCACAACACAGTACACAAAATTCTTTATGCCATTTATCGCCGCCCAAAGAACCTACATTTTTTAAAAACTCTGAATATTTCGGTTTCCTAATAATAGAATCAAAATACAACTTTAAGAATATTATAGAAGAGGAAAATCTCATCCTAAATGGAAACTTTCCTTGAAAAATCTGTAGCCATTTTTAAGAAAATATCCATTAGAAATTCCTGAAATTGCGAATTGTGAATCCCTTTTTCACAGAAAATTCTGAGTTTTCGATAAACTTCATTAGAAATCATCTAAATCACTACTACTTACAAGTGCAATAATATATACTGAACGCTTTGAATGTAAATATGAACGGTGTGCATGATATTTCAAAAAAATGCGGAATTTTTGAAAAACTCAAAAGAATATAAGAACGTGGCATTTGTGGCATTATTCATTCCACTTGGCCCTATCTGTTCAAAAAATTTAAAGAAAAAATTGGAGTGGTTTTAGCGCAAATTGCATTTCATCGTTTCTAAAAATGCATTTTCACAGAAAACTTTTGAGTTTTCAACAAACTTAATATAAGGCATCATTTGAAGCACTTGTATTTATAAATGCAATAATGTACACAAATTGCCGGTGATGTAAATATAAACGACGTCAGAGAGATATAAAAATACATTTAGGTATTTTTTGAAAAATAAAAGAATACAATAAAAAGGGGTTTCTGACTTCCTATAGAGTACTTTTATCATTTTGTATCAAAAGTTTAAATAAAAACTTGAAGTGGTTTTTGAGAAATTATTTTTTCATATTTTCTTAGTTCTGCAACGTATTTCACGCAATATTGCACAAACACAATAATATTTTTATTTTATTATACAATTTTTTTTTATTTTTAAATTCGTGTGACACAATCTATTCTTGCATGTGTGTGTTTGGACGTGGCCAGATATATAATGGAAAAATTGGGACCAACCCAGAACAACGCCTAGAAGATAGATCGAGGTCGATAACACCAAGGAAACTGTCGGCAGAACAGACGCGAGGCGCAGAAAATAGTAACCGGGGTGTGTGAGGGCGACTCAGGAGACAAGGCAGCGGAAAGCACGTGCTCGCAGACGGCTGCACTCCCACAAGGAGGGCAGCCACCCTTCCGCACTCCCTTTCTCACGCTTCCTCCATTCCTTTCTTTCCCCCAAAAAGAAAGAATGAAACATCACGACGGGTGATGCATGGACTCTTTCCCGTATCATAACAGAGATATAATCCACTTGTTCGCAGCTGCCTGGCGCTTGTCTGCGATCTACAAGCATTAGCATTCTACCGCTCCGCCCCATCCCCCGACTCCTCCCCTTTCCACTCTCCTCCACCCCTTCCCCATCCACCATTCTCCTCTCCTCCTCCAGCTTTTTCCCCCTCCGGCGCACTTGCGTTTAACGCCTGCCCTGCCCTCTCGCCCGCCCAGGCCGCACCGGCCCCACTCCGCCCCGCCCCGCCCACCCTTATCTGCGCGACCGTAATTCAGCGCGTTCTGACGTCACCTGGGCCCCGCTTCCGGACCGCGCTGCGCTGCGCCGCACCCGCTGTCCCCGCGCACGCGCAAAGCCCCCTGTGGGCGCACGCGTTATTCTGCTTGGGCTACTCCTGGGCGCGAATAACAGGCCAATGCCTTGAGGAAGCTGTCTACCTGAGAATGATCAAAAATAGTGAAATTTCGTGATTTTTAAAAATTATTATTGGGTCGTATGCTCGGTTTTTTGTCTTTTAAATGTTTCGAACAGTTTCTTGCTACGTTTCTTACTTTTTGAGATAATATTTTTTTTCGAAGCAAGTGTCAACAGTCAAGCCCTTAGTGAGTAAGCTTCAGATGCATTTTCCCGAATTGGGAATTTTCAGCACATTCATACATGTCAAACATCATAAATTATAAACTAGTAAAGATAATAATATAATTATTTTTGCAGCGTGTTACCCATGATTTTCTATAGTGAATGAACTATAATAGTTAATCTGTTGCTAAATATTTCAGTTTATGAAATGAAATGTCCAGAATAAATGTATCAACAATTATTTTTCTGAAATATTAAAATCCTCACTCTTTGGTTTCCACAGTACCTTGACTATTCTCGTTCACCCACTAGAATATTCAGTTGTGATTAATTTAAAAATTAATTATCAAAATATATCAATTTGTTGTAGAGTTATGATGTTTGAAGTAAAAACCTGCATTTTTGCCAATCATTTATAAAAAAATAGATTTTTTAAAAATTCGATCTCTAAAAGCGTAAAGAAATAAAATGTACAAGGGAAAACAAAATAGACACAAAATTTTAGAATTTTTTTCTCAGGTCGACAGTTACTTTAACATATGGTTCACGGGCCGTGCGCGATCTTTACTTCCTCATCCATCCAAGTGATATTTCTAGTGGACAAAGAGAGTTTGCAACAGGTTTTCTTGAGGTTCTCCCTTTTCCAAAACCACTATCTCTCGCATTACCATTTCTACATCATTCCCAACATATTTTGATAATCACTTATCCATCGAAATCATTCTTCCTTTCTAGGTGAGGCCATGAGGCTTGGATCCTGGTATATAGAGAACATTAGCTGGACTAGCTGGACGCGAACGTTAGACCTTTGTGACTGATTGTTTTAATATTGTGAAAAGAGCTGCACTCTGCATCTTCAACATCGATCGTAGGTACGACACTCAGAGCTACGGAATTGGTAAACACTTCAAAACGTAACAAGGTCCATAATATTCTCATTTCATAGATCACGAAATAAGAAATACAAATTTTCTACCTTTGGGTACATGAAAACGTAATTTGAAAGGCATATAAATCGTTTCAGATGTATGATGGATGGTAGCGAATTTGTTTCCGCAAAATATATGTGGCGAGTTAAATTCGTACCTGCACTTTTCCTGCAACATAGTAAGGGAGCTTCTATTTTGTGCGTCTTAAATCTGTTTGATGTCGTACAGCTAGAGTAGCATTGGTGCTCACTGTCCATTTTGAGCCACAGCCCTTCCCCGATCCCCAGCCAGCCAACCTCGGCACCCACCGTCCATTCTTCTCCGCCTCTGGCGACGCACTCGCAGACCCTCAATAATCCAATCGGGCAATCGAATCAGTTTTGACAGTTCTCGATGATGGTAATAGGATCTGCGGTTGGCCGTTCATGTTCGCGGGCCGATACGCGGTCGCGGCGGGCGGCGCGGCGTTGGACGGAGCACGAGGTTTAGCGGCGAGAGGCCAAGCGGTGATCTCAAATGACGCTGCTGCCTGCACTTTGGATGCCCGATTTATACGCTTCCTTTTGAGGAAGGATTTTGGAAGTTGTAACGAGCGCGTGCACACGCGTTGACACTTTTGGAGTGCAGGGGCGCTATCGTAGTGCGCGTTCTCTAGAACTCCTGATATCGTTCGTCAAAAGAAAGCGTGTGCATCAGTTCCAAATGAGGAAAAGTGGCGCGTACAGTATTATACGAAATTCAGCCTATTTTGGGTACACTGTGTTATTTTTTTACAAGCTAAAGAAGCAAATTGAAGCTTTCCAGAGCAATAGTTTCTATCATTGAGTCCCTAAAGACGCGGGTTTTCCACAATAGCCAAAAAGGTTTGTCGGATGATCCCACTGCGCCAGTGTAAATTTTAGAAGAGACTGCTCTCTGATCGTGTTCGTGATTTTCTCAGGTCAATTGAAGACTAATTCCGTTGCAGCGTTTCTGACAGGGAGGTCTTAGGTTTGGATTTCCGACGATGGCAGAATTTTTGACACTCGCTAAGTCGAATTTAGCCGCTATCTGGAGGAGAATTTTAGCGGCTGACTGCTCTGATTGGTAGCTTTCCGTTCTTTCTCCGATGGAACTCCAGGGGAATGCCGGAGAAGTACTCAAACGAACGGGCACGTACCGCGCCCGATCTTTCTCTCTTCTTTGTCCTATCCTCACAACTTACGCTTACATGCACTACACTACCACACACATCAGGAATCCAGTTGGGAGCTTAGAGATTGTCCCGGATGGGGCGGTGGCCCGTTGGAAGGTAACTAGTTGGGGAAAACCCTGCAAACCGACTAGTAGTTCAGCGCCGGAACTCACTATACAGCGGGGAAGATCACTGTCACTTATAGTGATAAAAAGCGTTACATTTGCACTTGTCGGACTAATTACCATAGACCACTTGACGCGCCTGGAAACACGAAATAATCGATCAGAGCAACGAGTTAAGTGGATTGCCACTGATCCTTTCTATTCTCCCTATCACCGTTTTCATTCTTAGGGGGGGGGTAAGGCTCAGGATTAGGGCATGGCAACTCTCGTATTGTTCACTCCGCGTGCTTTTAGAAGATATGAGGAAGCACAGCAGGAAATGTAAGTATTGAGATTCCAAGTCAAGGCTTGAATTAGGTTGTAGAAGTAGATTCAGACAAGTTTATGATTGCTGCATTCATTTAGGATTATATGTAACATGTAAATTATATACTTTGAAGATTTTCAGGCTTCCGTTGACCTTTGTTTATTGACAATTAGAAAGCGTACACCTTCATTAGCATAATTGTCAACCTTCATACGTACATCAATACATTGGTATTGTTTCAGAAAGAAAATGAATTTATTTCAGGGTATTTTCCGGGATGAATTGCACTGAATCGTACATTAAGCAAAAATTTCAAGAAACCATTGTCATTAAGACACCTTCTATTAGTTTGGGGCTATGCCACTCTAATATTTACTTCGACTGCTTTTGACTTACTAATGGCTTGTGAAATAAACAAGAAAATAAATTATTCCTGATAGAAAATAAATTATTTCTGTGCCTAGTCACTTAATCCTACGTACATTAAGCTCTCCTCCCTCTGTTTTCCGCCATCCGTGCGCTACTTTCTCTAATAGCCTTTTCTTGGAAAACCCTCGTTCTCCCCTCTCCATTGAGAGCCTTCCTTTAAATAACAAGGCAATGCCCTTGACCCTCGCTGTTCTATCTCTACCGGGACCCGCTGCCACCTAAGAATAGGTGTGTAAGTTTTGTTCATCTACATTTATTTATCTATTTATATATCTATTCTATATTATTTATATTTTATTCAACCTTACAATAATAATTGATGTCGATTTCAAAATTAACTTTCTTACTTTACCTTCTTTAACAGTTATCTTACTTTGTAGTACAATTGATAATTTATGAATTCTTTTTTCAAAATTATGTTTTTATTTTTGCGATTTATATTTACATTTTATTCCATTGTACTTAGATTCTACATTTTCTCTAAAGTTCATAAATATACACAAATTGTAATGTACTCTACATATTTTGTTGTTTTTGTAGCACTGAAAATAGCTACAATGACCGAAAAAATGTATGAAACTATAAACCTTTGCGCCCTCATATTTATTTCTATAATATTAAAATTTGTAAAACTCAACTATATTTTCTTGATCTACCCTTCCTCACTCCGAATATCCACCTACACCTCATTTTACATTCACTACCCACACTATTAGCATATCGGACAGAAAGTATATCCGCTAGGTAGAATCATTGCCCAACACGTACAAAACAAACATGTTTCTGAAAATGTAATTGAAATGTTCTATATTTACCAAAATCGGACATGTGTGTTGCAGGAAACTATATCTAAGAAATTTTACTGCTCACCTTATCTTAAAAATGTAATGCACTCCATATAATTATAATCACTGACTTTTTTTTTGAAAGAATGCACGTGTCAAACGATTGCTGGACATTTCGTAGTGACATCACTAATCTTTGCATTTTAACTCAATCTTCGAAATTAAAATATTCGCTGTCTTAGATTTGCTAGTTTTAACCTCATGCTCTCACATGATTTCTAGGGATAGAATCAAAGCCATGTTAAAATTCTTGACACAACCACACACCGCCTTGAACAATCGACGGCAGATAAGCGTTATTAATTTAACAGTTTTAATAAAATCGAGAGTTTATACTATAAAACCGGTTAGCAATAGCAAGATATAGGACGTCTGGGATACAATACCTTTCATTTAATGGAATGATCAAGAAATTTACTTAAGAAGAAAGCTTAAACTTTTTTCTAAACAAAAACACTTCGTGTTTTAAATATTTTTAAAAATTGCAGTATTCTTAATACCAGAGGTTTTAATGGAATTTTGAATTACACCATTCATAAAAAGGCATTTCCTTTCAGCGAAAAATTCAAGAATAAATTTTCCGTTATTTTTCAGAAAAGTTTGAAAATGACACAGATACTTCATGCAAAATACTCTCCAAAATTAAAATATCTTTATGATAGCCGGAACGGCACGATTAGATCTTACTACGGACTCATTTACCAATTACCAATTTTCACCACAAAAGCTTATAATCTAATTTAGTTGTGCGTGAGCCATCCATCTACCTGGATATCCAATCAAACATCCCGATTCTCGGGTACAAAATTGTGCTTATCTCCTCTCCACCTGCGCCAACCTTAATCATTAAAACAGACCTAATAGACTATTCATAACTTATGGGTAGAAAATCAACTCAAATGAATTTAAGACACGAACTGCACGACCAAAAATTCGAGATCGATTGTTGAGGTGTTCCGAGTAACTTGTAACTCTTATCCCTATACCAATATGCTAAAAAAGTGTAGAGATTCAAAGTAATAAGTTGCATCATTTCTGATTACAATACAACGTAATCGTCGATAGAAGATCGTTGCAATACAAGTTAAGTTCGAGTTAACTCCAAAATGTTTTCTGCAAGAGAATTATTTATAAGAGAAAATAATTAATTTCATTTTTTCATAACTTACCCTTATAAAGAACCTGGTTGAAGGTGCTGGTTATTATCCGAAGTTCAGGATTGGGTGTATTACCAATCTGAAAAAGAAATCCAAAATTTTAATAACATAATTTCTATTAAACTTATTATTACTATACTAAATTATTATTTATATTTATTATTATTATTGTTATTATTTATTATTGTTATTATTGATTATTATTGTTATTTGTCACTATTATTCAATGGCCAAATCAAATCAAATCCGTTCACAAAAATTCGTACACGCTTTTAACAAATTCCTTCCGGTGGATAATTATATTTCTGAACAATTTGTGGACTAAGTAGAGCAAAAAAAATTTACGCGAATATTTGTATTTAAGCCATTATATCAGTAAATATTTCGTCTAATAAGTAAAAAATACGTGGATTGTCAATAAAAAATGTTCTAGACAACGCAATATTCACATTTGGCAATACAAAAGGAATTATCTGAAGTAAACAACGCAAGGGTACTCATGTTTCACTGATATAGAAAATATATGCACTTTAATGTATTAAATCGTGCTGTCGGGAGCGGTGTTGTCGGGAGCGGTGTTGGAAGGAGAGTGGTACAGGAGGGCGGTGGTGGAAGCCTCGATGGCGCGTAGGCCTATGAAGAGTCAACACGTTGGTCGTATGCATATTGAGTGTGTTGGCGGCTAGAGGCCGGTTTAATCCGACCCGGCGCTTGCAGCTGCTTCTTCCGCCTCTCAGCAGACTTCTCTTCCCTCCTCCCATAATACAACTATTCCTTCTCCAGCGGATGATGTTGTCTCTTCTTTGTTTGTTGAGATGGGCGAATGTGAACGTTCTTATCCTTATGATCTTATGACGGTAAGAGTAGTGTTTTAAAATGATTACTCATCCAAACAAACGATAACAAAAGTATTGAAAATACATCCTGAAAATAAAAATACAGTACATCTTCTGTTTTGATGTTGACTGGAGAAATATTCAATAAATTGGGTAGGTTAATAACATAAAATGATCTCGACAAGAAGTGAGAATTCTGTGTTCTAGAGGGGATATTTTTGATGGGCACAAATAGTATTGACAAATCGCATGTATCGAAATATTGAGTGAGTGGTAAGAAGCCGAAAAGAATTTGTATTATTAGAATTAGATGAAGCCGAGGGGAAATAAAAAATTATCACAAAAAAATCGTTATCTTAGTTTTGAACCACAAAATAGAACAGAAGTTAAAAAAACATATTCACAGTTGTAGATTAGACAATAAAAAGAAAAATAGACAAAAAACATGCATTTAAATAGGAAAACAAAAACACCAAAATAAAGAGAGGGGAGACTTTGATTATAATCAAAGTCTAAGAGGGAAGGCAGATTACGAAAATAAAGAAAGACGAACGAAAACTGAGAGATTAGTAAGATAAGAGAATAGTCATTATTTAAAGGCGACAAGAGAAAATTCGCAAATGAGAATAAAGGTTGGTGGTCTGGTTTAGACGGTGCTTGGGTAGGATTAGTACGCGAGCGAAAGCTCACGCAGGGCGACGATGCGTGCAGGGGCTGCGTGGCGACATGCAAGGGCGATAACCCCTTACTCTCCAACTCGCTGACTGCCCCTCTCCCCACGACACCCTAATCAGCCCGTCCCCCGCTCGCTGGAACATCCGGCTGGGATGCCCGCCCACCCACTCGCTTGGTTTGTCTCACCCACACAGGTGTGTGCTCACCCACACAGGTGCGTTCCTTCCCCCCGATGGCTCACCCGCCCAGTCGCTAACCGGCTCCGCCCACTCACCTCGCTCACCGTCCACTTGCTCGCCCTTCTCTCACCCGCCCACCCCCTCACCCACTCCCTGGATCGTGGCGGAGTAACAGGGTTACTAGAGCACGTCGCGGTTCCGGCCTGAGATAACGCGATACAACTCCCCGTAGATGGCCTGTAACTCGACTACCCAAATGTGGTTAGGCGTGCGGTCGCCGTGCACCCTTCATATTCAGGGCTTCAAACCGCGCTTATCAGCAGCTACTGGAAGAAAGCGTCTCTCGCTGAGAGCGCACTGACAACTCGCCGCTCTCAATGGAATAAAGAATTGATTGATTGTGATTCCAGGCGCGTCAATTACTATGGTCATTATTTCCGTAAGTGTAGCGCGTGGTTTAGCTGGAAAGGTGGCGATGATAGCCAGATCCGGCGCCGACCTACCGTCGGCTGAATAGCCAGATCCGACGCTGAATAGCCAGATCCGGCGCCGACCTACCGTCGGCTAACTGGGTTT
This sequence comes from Teleogryllus occipitalis, assembly GCA_011170035.1. Classification (NCBI taxonomy): domain Eukaryota; kingdom Metazoa; phylum Arthropoda; class Insecta; order Orthoptera; family Gryllidae; genus Teleogryllus; species Teleogryllus occipitalis. The sequence continues at coordinate 198,664 of BLKR01001996.1, forward strand.
TCCCTAACCAGGTACCTCCCACCAGCGGGGCACCGCCCCAGACGGGTCATTCTATAAGTTCCCGATTTGTCTCCCGAAATATGTGGCAGTGTAGTGCATGTTAGTGTAAGTTTGTGTGAGGAGAGAGGATAGGACAAGGAAGAAGGAGGAAAGATCGCGCGCGGCTCGTGGCCCGTTTGGTAGGGTACTGTTTTGGCATTCGCTTGGTGTTGATCGGAGAAACCACGGAAAACTACCAATGAGAACAGCCGGCCGCTAGAATTCTTCTCCAGACAGCGACTGAATTCGTCTGAAAGCTAGTGTCGAAAATCCTGCCGCCGTCGGGACACGAACCTAGGACCTCCCGGTCAGAGACGTTGCAGTGACATCAGTTGAGGCACTGAACCACCGCTCCCGGTGGGAATAAAGAAGAAATTTCCTCACCAGCAGATGATTTTGGGGAAGATTTTCCCTTTTGATTTTACACATGTAGAAGCTTATCATCAATTCAAGATTCTGGAGAAGAGAAAACTAGTGATATTGTTTTCAAAACACTCGTACGCTTACCACTGGACTTTTTTCCACCTCACGTTGTCACAAAATACGATGTGAGTAATTCTATTTTCTTCGTATCATATTTCTTTCGTTTAATATGAACAAAAAAGCAATAGCGTGTGTTTTTATTATTATCGTATTGTTATTTGGCAATTCACGAGTCCTGTTGTCATTTAATAACTCAATAAAGAATGTTACTTTTCTGATCGTTCCATATTCGAAATAGTTTATTGCCATATAAATTCGTAATTTATGCTTTGGAGAATTTTTTTTCAAATTTTAATGAGAAATACCAAAGTAATTGCTTAATTATATTTCTCCGCTTATTCAGAAAGTCAAATGCAAACTTGCTGAAATAAAGTTTGTTATCAAAGTAAAAACATTAGTATCATTGGACTAACATTGGACTTACGGGATGAAGATATCCCAAAAATGATATTTCTGAAGAAACGCCTTATTCCTCTGCCGCTTACTCATAATATTACAAATATTAAGACAAGTGAGATTGCTTTCTGCGTAGATGTTAAATTGTGAATTAAATATTTCATAATTGTTCCATTTGATGTTCTACAATGATGTCGGAAATAAATTAATAGGCAAACATGCATTGAGACGCAGTGGTTGATTAAAGATAAACTCAATTGAATACATGTTCCCCCTCCTATTGAGATATATTAATGAATATGAATTAAATGCTGGAACTACTGGTAACAGTTTCAGAATTCTAACTATTACTGCTTACTGACACCTGTGATTAAAAAGTGTATATAATTAACAATCTCTGCAAGCATGTTAACATTCTGTGTAGAGACCACGGAAATATTGTGAAATTTCTTGATTAATACGCGAAACGAAAATTATTTTATTTGAAAAGTATGTTATTCCTCCACTTGGAATGAAAAGATGGGCGGGGCAGCCGGGTTGTGGTGTGGTGTGGAATGGATGTGGGGTAAGTAGGATGGAGAGGTGAGCAGGGCAAGACGGGGATGAATATAAAGTTACATTCATATTACACTACAGATATAATTAATTTATTCTTCTCTCTAAGAGAAGATTCTGATCAATAAATCCATGAACAACGCAGGATGTAGATTGATTAGAGCTATTTCTCGAGATCTTTTGGTCAAACACTACCTTCGCCGTATTTTCTTATTATGTCTGACCAAAGGTACTTTTTTCCCAATTACCAATTGTATGTTATTTCTGATATAACGCTAAATGCAAATTAGTAGTGTGAAAAACTTCAAGATTAAACGCCAACTTTTGAAATTTCTGCTGTAGATATTTTCAATATTCTACACAAAACGGCGACTCATCCTTGAGGGACAGCAGGTAGGAATGAGTAGCGGGAATATTTAAATAATTATTTGGGATTTACGTTAGTTATGACTTACTGATATCATTCATTATATGTTCTTCATTGTTTCTAGCAACATCAACTATTTTCCATTTCATCAGCTGCAAAACTACCGAAAAAGAGAATACTGAATAATGGCTGTGATACTTCAAAATTTCATTTCAAATTAGATCACTTTTATTTATTTATTTAGTCAAAAACAGTCAAAAACTGTATGTGACGTGTGGGGGAGAATATCATCTGCTCACTTCATTGCGAGATCTCCAGATCTCGGAATACATGCTTTCTTTTCTTTTCTCTTAATTCCCTTTATTTGACTATTGTTTTTTGCTTTAAGCACTTACCCTCCTGCATACTGCGCTGATTTTATTTGTTCAGTCTTCGTTTCTGTCGGTTTTCCATTCTCAATTTCCCCTCAATCCCCTCTTCTTCAGCCAGAAGATAGTATCCTTTCTTATCCCGCCGGAACTGCCACTATCCACCTTCTCCATGGAAGTCCTTCCCCTTAACCATCCGCCCCCCACTCCCACCCCGCCTGGCTCACTCGCCCCCTTCCCTTCGTTTGCGAAGCGCCTCCCGTGCGTGGCCTCGCGCGCACGAGCGGGCACACGCGCGTGATGTAAATGAGTGCAGCGAATTAAGTACGGGCACCCTCTCCTTAACAGGCGGCATTCTTCGCCTCCGCCCCTTCCCCGAACCTCTCCACCGCTTCCCTTCCCCGCTCCCAGTGCCTCGCCCGCAGCATCCCCACGGGACGACTAGGAATCCGGCCGCTGGCGGGGCCTGAGGGGGGGGGGAGGGCAGGCCGGGCGAAAATTGTGCATCCGAGGCCGCAACAGCGAGTATTGCATAAAACATGGGTTTGAATTTAATTACTTCTCTGCGTGTGGAACCCCGCCCGAGGGGTAGGGGGTGCTGCATAATTTGTGTCCATCTGTGCCGCCGCGAGAGGAGGTGGGGGAGGGGTGGTTGGGGAGGGGGAGGGGGAGGTGGTGGCTCAGCCGTGAGGGGAAAAGTTAAGATCGCTTCAGGCAGCGGCGTTGTCGCGACGCCTGTTCCCGCTATTTAGACTACTTTGCGATTTGTAAAATTTCCATGACTGAGGGGCAACCGACAACTAAGCAGGAGAGAACTGAATGAGAAAACAGTTCGCGGTTGGAAGTCAAGTTCCTCTTGAAGCCGGATAATCGGATGCATTTGGTTCGAACATCGGAATCCAGAAATGCAATAATGCAAATGATCCAAAAGAAAATTTTACGCGTTAACAAATTCTACACAAACATTAGTATTTAATAAAATACGGAAAATTGGTTTGTAAAATATAACAAAAATAATAAATATTCACAGGTTGTTGTTTTATATTTGTTATTCAAGTGGTACATGAACATCATTCATCGATTTGCATGGTGGTCTCTCATTGTCCTTCAAAGTGTAATAATATATTATCATATTCACAAAGCGAAAAAATATTGTTACCGAAAATTTCACAATCACTAAAGGCCGAGTGATGTTGCTCCAATTGCACATTTTTGTTCCTTGCATCCATGTTCATTTTTTGCTTCTGTTGCATTAAGGTTGGTAATCTTTTGAATTGTTTTCATGTACCTTCTCTTCCAGCTTCTCTTTCGGGAAATTCTCCTTTTAAAAATATTTCAGCAAAAGTACAATCAATTTTGCTAATTTGATTTGATTAAAATTATATTTTTAATATTTCTTTTAAAAGGTGAACATAATTTAATATAAACTGATTAACTTTCTTTTCTATAAAGGAAAATTGTCAAATCTTTCTTAAGATCCACATTTTTGTGGCTTCTGCAATCGACAAGTAACAGAGAACAAAATAAAATTTCACTAAAGAGAGAGATCAGAAAATCCCTAACTTGGAGGGTTCTTTCTCATAACAGTGAAAAATGTATCTTGTGAAAACATATTATGCTGAATGCAATTTACAGATTATTAATCATTACATGTTTATTCGTAAAAATATTCATATGTAGAATAACAAATAAAATGATGAATTAATGGATAATTATTAAAGTTCTAGGTAACAATGTAAGGATATTTTTTCCAAGTTAATATCTCAAAAACAAATGAAACCAATCTTCTGAAAACGCAAAGTGGAAATGTATTTGAAGTTCTTTCAACTATTCGAATGGCTGCGAATAGCCTGTATCGAAAAGCCAATTTACCGGGTATACGTACGCGAGTATGCTACGTTTTGACGCAAAACGTTCACTTACTCACATTTTGTTCATTAGAACTGGTCGAAGCTTTCAGATATAGTTTTAATGGAAAATGTACTGCCTCGCTGGTGACGCAGTATTGGTGAACAACATGTTGTGGGATGTATTGGCTATTGGGTAGCGATTATAATGAACTACAACGAAAATAATAAAACGCAGAATGATACAAAAAATGATGCGAAATGTGCACTTTGGGACCAAATGAAGGGAGTGAACGTAAATTAAAGAGGGAGAATTGAAACACATCGTCATTTAGTAGAGAGATGAGTATTATGTGCGGTGTTTTAAAACATGAATATGTCATGTGAAATTTTCAGAAATGGAAAAAAAAGGTCACATTATATTTTCTTCATGGAAGGCTATACCAATGCAAATCATTTTCAAAGAGCACAATACATGGTACCGTCAAACATTTAAAACTCATACGTACAAACAAAAAATAAGAATTTCTTTAAAGAATTGTACAAGAAAAATCAATATGCAAATTTAGGAGCATTCTTATTTTTGACAAAGCAAGAAAGTAAAGTTACTAAAGAAATGTGTAGGAATCGAAACAACTATAGTTAGACAAAAACTTGATAATTAAATATAGGGTGGTATTTCAGATGTAAATTAATTGGAACATTGTAAATATTAAATTCTAAGATACGACAAATAACTATTTCAATATCACCAATATAGATATTTCCCAATCAAAACTTGGGAGAGGATCAGTCGAAATATTGTTCTTTTAATTGTGTTTTATTATTAGGATATCCTACAGCCTTTCAGGTTGATAATGAAAAATCATACATCACTTATTTGCTTATTTATTCCAGAACAGAAACCTCTAAGAAATTTATTCTCGTCCTTATTCGGCAAAATATCTCGTGTACATACGAAATATACACTCACTCGTTGGCGAGTTCTCGAGCGATTCACATCGAGCAGCGCACTCCAACGAGGGATCCATTACTGTGAGTTCAGTTGCACTCGCAGTCAGTGAAGGAAAGGTTGTTTCAATGTTAGAGAGTAGTTGCCCCGACACGGGGCAGCTTATTGTTAGTTCTATAAAACTACTTAATTCTCCAACCAGTGAGTCTGGTGAAAAGTTATTAAGTAATCAGTGTTCAAGTGGCAATTTAATGCACAATAGTGCTCAAGGGTTTTAGCATCATCTTGCGCAAAATGCAAATCTAGTGCAACTCTCGTAACGCGTGTGGACACCGGATGGTCAACTTCCAGCAGCGATTCTACATGCAGCATATCAGCAACCAGTTCAAGAAAAAACGAGAACCCAACAGCAAAAAATGGTCCATGAAGCCGTGGATAAAGTTTTTTCCTCGAAAAGTGAAAAAGCAAATCCGGACTTTCCGGAACAGAACAGGTAAAAGCGCGCCCTGCAAGGGGACAAGAATTACGTAGTCAGATAAATGCCTATCAACATGTGTGCAGTGTAACTAAAGGACAAAACAAATTTTAGAAACATTTTAAATGTTAATCGTTTCGATCATGATATTGGAAGATTCCAGGCTCAAGTAAATAACAAAGCTATTCAATTTAAAATATGCCAAAGGATATGGCACACGCAGGCTGATATTTAGAACCTAGATGTGTTAGATGCCTGGGTTAGCACCATTATTCAGAGCGCAAAATCAGTAATAGTTCATCCTCTGTTTGTATTAACTGTGAAGGTCCGCACACCGCTAACTACCGGGGCTGCCGGGCATTCAAGGAATCAGCTAAACGCGGTAGTTTTCATTCTCACTTACTGAGGGTCAAACCAATACCAAATCCATGGGCAACAGAAACCGGGACTGAATCATTTAATTTAACGAGACGAAGCAATACCACTAAACAGGACAGAATTCTCTCGACTACCACAAAGATCACGCATTCCAAAATTCTCGGAAATTGATGCTTCAAATGCAAGCATAACTAAAAACCAAATTACAAAAATAGTAACACAAGTAATCGGATATTATACCTCAAATAGAAAGTACATACAAATATTCCAAGAATAGTATAATGCCAGAAATGAAAACAAATAATATCAAAATTTTAAACTGGATTGCAAACGGGCTGTAAAAGCAAGAAACTGAGTTCAGGTTTTTCCTTTCAAACTGGGAGATAGATATTGCATGCATAACCGAAACCCATCTCCATAGTAATTTAAAATTCAACGTTCCAGGGTATAAAACTTACAGGAAAGATAGAGCAGCTAAAAAGGCATCTGGGGAAGTAGCATTAATAAAAAAACATTCAACATCATGAACTAATTATACCATACTCTGTTAACTTAGAAACGGTCGGCATAGAAGTCTGCTCAGTTCATGAAGACATGATAATAACATTGGCCTATAAGCCACCAAATAAAACATTGCCAAAGACGCTAAAAAGCATTCTAAACAGTAATGCACCAACGCTAATTGCGGGAGATCTAACTGTAAAAATATTGTATTGGGCTGTAATTCAACAGATAAAACAAGAGAAAAACGTATTAATTTTTTACAAAATAATAATGCGGATATACATGTACCAAAAGAACCCACTCTCTATCATTATAACCAGAATATTATTCTAGACATCCTATACGTTACAATATCTGTAAACGTTATTATCCCACTAAATCAATACGTAACTGCAGATCTTGATTCAAACCATTGTCGTATAATAATAAGCTTAAAATTCCAAACTACAAACACGGGTTCATTACTCAAATTCACAAATGGTAACATAAACAGGGAAAAATTTAGATTTAGATTAAACATTTTGTAAACTTACCCAGATCAACTAAAAACAATTGAAAGTATTGTCAACAAAATAAATAAACTCACGAAAGCAATCCGGTTAGTAACAATATTGGCTAGCAAGCCGAAAACAAATAATAAGAAAGAGGATAAAATCCTCGCTTTCATACTCAATTTAATTAAAGAAAAACAAATACTAAGATGGAAATGGCAGAAAACCCGAGACCCATTTATAAAACGCAAGCTAATTCAAACTCAAAGAAAAATAAAAGTAAATATAGACGAACATAGATTTAATGTGTTCCAAATGTTCAGTGCTCAAATACCGAAAGGATCTAGACACCTGAGGAGCACAATGAAAAAAAAAAACAACTAAAAACAGTAATAAACTACCTCTCTTAAAAACAACAAATAATATAATAGCTCTAACTGATCAACAAAAAGCACCGGCTCTAGCCACAAATTTTGAAACGGCTTTTATCCCAAATAAACCGGAAATTATGAATCAAAATAGGCAAATTGAAAAGTTACTCTCTCTCTCTCTCTCTCTCTCTCTCTCTCTCTCTCTCTCTCTCCTCTCTCTTCCATTTGTAACAGTCGTTCAAAAAATAAAATTCATATCTCAATCTGAAACACGTAAAATAATCTTTAAATTAAAACTAAAGAAATCAGCAGGCAATGAGGGAAATTGCCTGCAGGCAATTTGCCACGGAGATTCTGCAGGAGCTCCCACGGACAAAAATAGCAGGACTTACAGCAATATATAATGCAGCTCAAAGAATTAATTACTTCCCGGATATATGGGACTAAGCCATAATAATACCAAAAAGCAAACCTAGTAAGTACCCACACTTTTCCCTTAAATTACACACCAATATGTTAACTACCTAATATAGGAAAAATGTTTGAAAAATTAATTCATAGAAGGTTAAATAGTTTCCTAAAATAAAACAATATAATTCCAAAACAACAATTCGGATTTCTTGAACATTACTCTACCACTCAGCAGCTTATAAGACTAACTGAAAATATAGCAGACGCTTTTCACCAGCATAAAATCATACTACTTATTTTCTTGATGAAGAAAAGGCCTTTGACATGCAGGGCTACTATATAATATGAGAAATTTAGGAATACCCCATTATCTACATGAAATAATTGAATGTTTCCTACAAAATTGCTCTTTCGAGGTGAAAGTGAGTCAGATAAAAAATCACACAAGCAGGAGAACCCCAAGGGTCACCGCTCTCACCAACCCTCTTTAACACTTACATTGAAGAACACTCTCAGAAGGAAATAACAGAAATAGCATGTTTCGCTGATGACAGAGCGCTGTTCACAACAAAGTAGATGTGGATCAAGGTACAGATATTTTACAAAAATCATTAGATTCATTTATAAATTGGTGCTCAAAATGGCAAATAAAAATAAACCCTACTGAATCGGAACCCAAGATATTTACGCTATGAAGACCTAAAATGCCCAACCCATTAATAATTAAAAATGTAAATTTAAAAGAGATCATAAAAGATCCGCCAGTGATATATTTATAAGCACTTCTAGACCAAAAACGTAAGTGGAAACATCATATTAAAGAAATTGCCAATAAAACATACGTGAAAACAGCAAAATTAGATCCACTCATAAATAGCCATTCTAGACGAATTATATAGAATGTGGCATAACTTTATTCAAATACATTATTAGACAATCTCTTACTTAAGCTTTCCCTGTCTGGGGTGGAGTCGCAAAAAGTAACTTAGAGAAAACCCAAATGGTTCAAAATAAATTTTCGACGTTCATAAGAAGATATTAAAATTATTTCAAGATACCCCAAGGATAAAATACGCCCACCATAAACGCTTGAAGAAACGCTCTAAGAATGCAAATTGAATATAAAGAGTAATTAAACATATAAACATAAAATAAAACAATAGAATGCCACAAATTGAAAATAAATATTAAAAAATCCGAACACTAAATTAAGTGAAAAGTAACGCAGTAAGAGGGAGCTTTGACTAAATGAATGCCTATGCCCTAACCCAGTTCTAGTGATAAGTCATGTAAATCCCTGTAAAATCATTGGATTGAAAAGGTAGGAAACAAAGCTGTTAAAATTTCTAAATATACAATGGTTTTCTCTTGCTCTTTCTAAGTTTTATCGACAATTGAAACGTCTTCAGCAGCTTCTTCTCCATTCCACCATCTCTTAAACTACCAATCACCTATCGATGTCTTTGATTCGGTATCAGCTTTGAAGATGGGTGACATGAGACAGTCCTAGGAGTAAATGATTGAGCGAGTACAACAGATTGATCAGTTGTTTATTTTGTTTCCGGGCGCGACAACTACTATAGTTTTCAGTCTTGTAAGTTGAGAGCGTATTTTTATTACAGGGGGTGGCGGTGTTCTTCTCCTTCTGTATTCTGACATTCGGCGTTGACCTACTCGGCGAATGGCGGGTTTTCTTCATCCAGGTATCTCCCACCAGCGGGTCACCTGGTCGGGACATGCTTCAAGTTCCCGACTGGTTTCTCGACTTGTGTGGTAGTGTAGTGCATGTAAGTGTAAGTGTATGTAAGTAACGGATGACGACAGATCAATCAGGAAAGATCGCGCGCGATTCGTGGGCCGTTTGCTAGGGTTCTGTTCCGCCACTCGCCTGGCATGGTTGGGGAAACCTTGGAAAACTACCAACCACAGCAGTCGTCCGCTAGAAATCTCCCCCAGACAGGGGCTAAATTCTACTAAACTATGTAGTTAGTGTCGAAAATCCTTCCACCGTCGGGACTCGAACCCGAAGACCTCCCTATCAGAGGCACTGTAGTGACATCAGTTGATGCCCTGAGCCACCTCAGTGGGTCGCGAGCGCAGCAGAGCCTGGGCCTGGGCCTGGCCGGTAATATGCTAATTACCTGGGCGTGTCGCCGGGTCTCGCTCGTTAAAAAAACACACGAGCGCTTCGCGCACGGTCGCCGCCGCCGGAGCTGCCGCCGCCCCCACCGTCACCCTCTCCGTGCAGCCCAGCGCTCGACCTGCGCGGCGGCACTCTCCTAGGCTCTGCCCGCTGCGAGTAATTTCATGCCTGGTATGAATAAAAATATTTCCTTCTGTCTCGTCGTTTGCCCGTAAGCGCTGTCTTACTATAGAAGAGGGCAATCTTAGTGAGCGCTTTCGACTGCGAAAATGAGTTCGAGGTATTTCTGTGGTTTTAAATTGTGTTAAAATATTAAAGCAAAGTATTAGTTTTATGATCGTGGTGTCGCTTTCGGTAATACTTTCAACTCGTTAGGAATTTAAGTACTCGTTAGGAATTTAAGTACATTTAAGTACGTGATAATATTACTGTCGATCAATGGAAATAAAATTTCTTTACACACACAAATGTTGGCATGAAAAGGCTTAATACTAAAGCACAAATTCAAAACATTTACATCCATTTATAATTTTCGATGATTAACTAATTTATGATTTGCTATATTCAAATTTTTTATGTTAAATGTACTTCAGAGTCTTCCAAGAATCACTGAGCTAAGAAATCAAAGAGATATTCATATTAATTTTATCTTATTTTATTTTAAATGATGTAGTAAGCGTTAATACATTTTGTTTTTGACACATACTATGGAATTTGTTAGTATGAAAACGATTTCAAGAATGTATAATGCTTAACTTCCTAGACAGAGTCATCTAAACTTTATTTTACAGTTGGGCTAATGTTGTCCATTGACAGATTACAGAAGTAAATAATATTTTAACTTACAAATAAAAATTGAAATAAATTTATAATAAATATCTCGTAATAACGCACGAGCCCTTATAAATTAATAATAATAATAATAATAATAATAATAATAATAATAATAATAATAATAATAATAATAATAATAATAATAATGAAATAAATATTAAAGAAATCATGGAGAGACATACCATGAAAATGTCTAAAAGTATAGACAAGGTGCAGGTCAATAAAGATCAATCATTTATGCGGTTTAAAAGGGGGGAAATTGTAGCCTGAAATAACTGAAATTGGAAAAAGAGTCACAATATGGTATTCAACACGCCCAGGTAACAATAAACTGAAGTTATTGCAACCTTATTTAGTAAACCGGGATAAATGTGCCTTAACTGGAGAAAACTCTAGATGTTTTATTGAGATATTTTTCATAAATGAGCGCCCTTTACTTATATGTATATTAGTGGTCGTACAGAACTCACGAAAAAATAATTTAATAACCACAATATTGTTTCGAAACTGAGTTGGAACGAGTGCATGTCGATATGACAACAACTGAGAGGAAAACAAAGCACAGTCAAAAGTAAGAAGGCGGCGTACAAAAATGGGCGCATCCCGAATGCGAAGTATAGAACTTATTAGTCATTAGAGAAATAAAGATGAATCTATTAAATAATAAAAAAATTAAAACTGATCAGAGAAATTCGGTGCATCCTGACGTGTGATGTTTACATACCTTTCTGTAGTTAAAGGACTATAAAATGCCAGTACGTCAATAATGGACATGATAATTTAATGGACGACATGGCAAGATAATTAGCCCATAAAGCTGTTATAAACAAAGCACCATTTAACTACTACGAAAACCTCTCTGAAGACACGTAGGAAATTGAATTGGTCTCACACACTGCCAAGGCAGAAATTACGAATTTATAATAAGAAATACATGAATACAACTGTGAATTTTGAAACATTCGTTTATTTAAATTGGGTAGTTCATAATGGGTAAATTTAGACTAAATGGAATCAATTAATTTTTCAAACTTCCGCTCAACGAATACTGTTTTTTTAGTGGCAATTAGTTATAAATTCTCGTATGCTTACGTCAACAAAGTCAGAAATTCATGTATTCAATATTTTATGCTGAGATTCGAGTAAAATATCTTGCAAACCAGCATGTATAGATATTCTACATAAATGCTTCTGAAACTTCTTCAGATACTTATTTGACATATAACTTTTCGTATATTTTGTACACCTGGCAATTCATTTTTCAGATACAGAAAATTTGAAAAATAGGAATAAGAATTTCATTGACAATATAAAATAGTCTTCTACACTGTAAGATTGAGTGCTATTATTGACGCCAAAATTAATCCTGTTTCTGCATTAATACTTCTTGTGAAGCCCCTGAACCACGCATCTGACGCACGATCAAACATCAAACACGGCGCCTCCTACAACACGGGGACCGTTATCAACGGCAGGCTCTAACAATAGGCTGCAGCGGTCGGCGGCACGAGCGGCGGGGGGAGGGGGGAGGGGTCGGTGGGCGTCGACAACAGAGGCGCTGGGCGTAATGCGTGTAATATCGCGCGTGCGGCAAAGGAATGTGGTCGCTGCGGTGTGGCAGGCACATCCACTGGTGCCGGCGGGGAGACGGCAGTGGCGGCACGGGACGGCGCGGCGGCGGCAGCGGTCGAGAAGAGGCGGTGCCAGTGCTGGTGGGGGAGGGGGTTGTTGAGTGGTGGCAGGAGTGGATGGGATGGCGGTTGCGATGACGGTGGCGTGGGGCTGCGGCGAGGCGGTGGGAGGGCTAGGGCGGAATCGGTGGCGACTGTGGAGCAGGGGCGAGGCGAGGCGGGACGCCGGCAGAGTCGGAGGTTGGGCCGGTGACGGAGCGGGGGAGGGCGGTTGTTGTGGTGGTTGTGGCGGTGGTGGTTGGGGTAGTGGTGGTTGTGGTGGTGGTGGTTGGGGTAGTGGTGGTTGTGGCGGTGGTGGTTGCGGCGGTGGTGGTTGTGGCGGTGGTGGTTGGGGTAGTTGTGGTTGTCGTGGTAGTGGTGGTTGTGGTGGTAGTGGTGGTTGTGGTGGTAGTGGTGGTTGTGGTGGTAGTTGTGATTGTGGCGATGATTGTGATGGTGGTTGTAGCGGTGGTGATTGTAATAGGGGTAGTTGTGTTGGTGGCAGGGTAATGGCGATAGATGGGGCGGGAGCGGAGCGGGAGTGGGGTAGAGGGACGGAGGAGGGATCGATGGCGATTGTGGAGCAGTGGCGGGACGAGGCGGGGCGGCGGCAGAGGTGAGGTTGGGCCGAGGGCGGAGAAGAGCGGGGCGGTTGTTATTGTGGTGGCAGTGGCGGAGGCGACAGCAATGGTGGTGGGAATGGCGAGAGAGGAGGCTGGGCGAGGTTGGCAGTGCCGGTTGTGGTGACAGCAACGGAGTCGAGGCAGGGAGCAGTGACAAGAGCGGCGAAGGTGTGTGCCGATGATGGCGACAGTGGTGGGAGGCCTCGTGACCGCGATGGTGGCAATGGTAGGGCGCGAATGCCGCGCGACGCCAGCGCCGCAAAGAACGTGCGGCCGGCGCCGGTAACTCCATCACTGTGCCGCCGCCACCGCTGCCGCCCCCACCGTCATCAAGGAATGCTTTGCCTGTTTATTGCATTTTCCGCGCGCCTTCTTTTTGTTCACAAATTCCCGTTTCATGTCCGCGCCGCACTCTGCACCGCTCTCCCCGTAACGAACGAGGTGGAGGGAGAGGGGGCATGGATGCGATAGGAATACCGTTATCGGTGGCGGTTGTAATGTTAGACGAGAAACTAGTAACATCACTAGTGGTGACGCGTGGAAATGTTGCTTGTGAAACGGAATGAATTTGCAGGATAGGCCACTCGAAACTTTCAATACGAGCCTGTATGAGGTACTCCCATCAGAATCATATTTTGGCATATTGATGATACTATGTAGTGTAACGTCATGGAGAAAAACACACAGACATTTACAAGTACGTACAAGTTTATTTACACGTATGTACAATAACCAACTTCTGCTCCGAAACTACACACTTGTATTTCCCTGTGGATACCCCACATAGCTAGGGAGGCCCCGCCTCCTCTGACACTACTCCCGCGCCACTACCATGACCTCGTCACCCGTGCAATAGGCACGACACGCTCCAGCCTGGGCATAAAGTTTTGCGCATCGCGCGAGGTTTCCAGAATAAAAACCCCCGTGTGAGCTCGTCCGCTCGATTTTATACCAGTGTAGCCGTCACGTGACCGTACTAGGTGTAGGAGGGAGGCTCGCGTCTACCACGTGACCTTCCCGGTCAGGCTGGCGTCCCCTTTGTCTAAATGTATCCCAACGCCGGGGCGCCAAGCAATTCATGCCCGCAGGTATGCGATACTTCCGCTCCTCCTTCCACCCACGGCCGCCAACGTGACGCTACAGTAGCATTAGTAGCTGTTGTTCTAATGCGACATTTCTTGTGATTTTGTTTGATGTGGTTTCGTTACAAATGAACAGTAATATTGTTGCTATCAACCAGAAAGGAGTCAACCACAAATATTTTCATTAAAGACATAAAAAGTGTGTATTTTCGTCATTTTCAAAACAAAGATTTATCTGAACTAATAGTATCAATATCATCACTCCAGTCACTGAAAAAATCTGTGTAATAAAGAATGCAATTTAGTGAACTCAAGAATGTGACGATCCTGGCTGAAAAAGAATAGCGATAATGAGATATACCACTGAGAAATTTACAAAGCGCGAGCCAAACAGTAATCGTTAAGACCTATCCGCGGTTCGAACAAAAACTTGGGGGGTCGGTTCTGGCCTGCGAACCATAGTTTGGATACCCGTGAGTACGCTAAACTATACTGTTCCAGCAATATATTTAATACAAGTATGAGATTGTCATTAAACTTTTCATTGAGATTTAATTATAAATAACAACATTAAACATTACTATTACTTAACTTTAAATTAAAATTTTCGTACTTTTTCTACCTGAACTGATCTGTAACATCAATCAGCAAATCTATCTGTGATACAAAATTGACAAGTGCTTCTCAGAGTACTACAAGAGAGAATTGTGGCTGTACATTACTTTCCCATTGTAGGTCTACTATTCTGACTATTGCTACATGGCTCTCTAACTTGGTACTACATTCAACCTCTCCCAAAGGTGGATCATGGCCAGGTCGTGACTATAGTCAGCACATCACAAACTACAAACCAACCCAACCTGCCTGATTGCCAGCGCTCGTGAACAGGGCACTACCACGCTACGGAGTCGGATGTGACGTACTGGAAATAAATAACACAGACGACTGTTTCTAACAGAAATATATAACTATATTTACACAATAATTTACAAAATAAAAACCTCCGGCAACCTTTCCAATCCCTTAGCCGCGAAACCCCCGCGACCGTCCCTAGGCCCAGCCCAGTACCACTGCTTTAAAGCAGGCTAGCAACGCGTGGTGCGAAGCTGTCGGACACAGAGTCCCTTAACTATCGTTACAACATGGCGTGACGCCAAACCGGTCTTCGCCTCGAAGACTGCGTGCTAGGATAGCATTGGAGATATCACTCGGCCTTTCGACCCTCTACATATCCCGCGTGGGCGCAGTTGATACAGCCTTAAGTACCCGGAAGCTCGCCCCCTCCCCTCGGCGCTCCCATGCCGGCGGGCGTCAGGAAGGCTCGACGGCCAGCCTCCTCTAGGAGTCTTGCGACTCGCACTAATCTTTCTCTATAGTTATTTTTTGGAGAGTTTCCTACCCCATCCCCCTGGCCTATTCAGCGCGTCTTCAGCTCGGCGCGCGTCAGCGTGCACAGCGCATGCCAACCGCCCCCAACCCCGCATCCGGCTTAAGTATGGGGGAGGACGGTTTTCCCGGCCGGCTCGCAAGGAAGCGATGCGCGACGCCACACGGGGTGTCGCTATCTGATGCCGAGACGAGAGGAGAGACGCAGCGAGCGAGCGAAGGCAGCGCGCGGGCGGCCGACAGCGCAGAGACAGCCGCGTCGCCGCGCGCACGCCACGGCGGGCGGGGTGAGGGGGAGGGGAGCGCGCAGTAATTAAAGAGTAAACACGCCCCCCACTCCCCGCGCGCGCGCTACAAAGCGGCTTGCGCGACCCGTGCGCCACTTGCTGTTGCGAGCTCGGGTTCCTTTCTGCGCCTGCTGCCGCCGCCGCGAACGAAACCGCGTGCCGCTGCGGGCCGCAAAGAACGCACTTGACTAATTTCCGTCCGCCCGCCCCACCCACCGGGTCGGCGACCGAGTTCATACGCGTGGCGACGTGGTGGAGGAGGGTGCCGAGGGGAGCGGCCGGCTCGGGAGGAGAGCATTTTACTTTCTCGCCTTACTTCGTAAGAAGAGAAAGTATTGTGATCGTGCGTCAAATAAAGTCCGATTTTTCATTAAAAAATTCTTATTGCGGTGAACGCAAAAAACGGATAAATCTCTTTTCTATATGTATAACATTACTGCCTGAAGGGTCGTTTAAAGATTAGCGCAGAATCTCTGTGAATTTTCGATAAATGAGAAAGTTATAAATTATGAGAGAAAGTGTGTGCTGTTGTGCCACCACATTTCTTTTACAATGAAAACGAATGGTTAAATTCAGTTTATGCACTTGTTTCTCAATTTGCTTTTTTCTTGGAATACTTTTATTAGAAACACTTTGTTCCAGCACCTATAGTGATTGTTACTGGTAAAGAAGAATAGCTTTTGAACTTGTCGAGGGTGTTCCCTCGACATTTTGTGTAATATTGTCGTACTAATCGATTTTAGAAGCTTGACATTTTATTTTTTGTTAATTCATATTTTTATGCAAGCTGCTGAATATCAGAGCATATATATTTCGTTTCCCTGGATAACAGGTGAGTAATATTTTCAAGTAAAGAGCCTGCTATTGACATCGAAGTGAACATTTTTTCAAAAGTCTCATTAAATATCATCAGCCGCACATTATATAACTCATACTAAAGAAGATTCCACCAAACACAAAAAGCCTGGTGGAAGAGACAGGCGCTCTCCCCTACATTACGTATTGTGAGGTGTCCATTGTTTAAGTTCCATTGTATCAACGGCCTTCAAAAGCATCTCTGCCGCTGGTAACTTGAAATATTCAGCAGTGTGTTTAGAATATTTTGGTGTTAAATACACAATTCACTTTTGCAGGAATATTATGGTTATACTGATGGAAAAGGAGATGATCTTATGATCGCTCAAGAGAAGGTGGCAAATTGTAAACACTACATTTTTACACACCGCAGAATTTCACATATCACATGATGCAGCCTGAACCCCTATCGTTATTACAAATATGAAAAAAGAAAGACAATACAACAACAAAGAAACCTCAAAGCAAAAGTATGAACATTGGCGAATTATAGGTAGCGCTGAAACAAAATTGCTTAGTCTAAGGAAAAAGAATAGAGGCAGAATCAATAGACGCGACAGTGTATGCGAATACCGTCATGAAAGCTTTTCAACGGTTGAAATATTTGATTTAACGAATACAAAAATTGGGTTTTCACGTAAAATGTTAAGTTTTGTAATTGCTGCCAAATTAAACAAATAAAATGTTTCACATTTTTCGAAAATACATCTGACTTTAATGACGTAAGAGGGCTTATGTAACGAGTAGATACTACACAGCTTCACCTATAGAATTTCTAATGATGACGCATTTATTTATTTTCTATTTAGGTTGTCATATTTCATTTATTTAGGTATTTATTTTCCTTCATTATGATGCTGCTTTGAAAACAGAATTGCACGTATAAAAAACAACTGTCTATTATCTTCAAAAATATTATTAAAGGAGTCAGCGTTCTCCATGTGTTCTTATGCTCTGATCACAAGCCCACGCCCTCTTCATCCCCTACCCAGTGCTGGCGCACGGCATGAGCAGGCCGGGCGATTATCCGGGGCTCCGCAAGTCAAGGAGCCCGGTAAAGGAAAAAAAGTAAACAATTGAAAAATAAATTAGGGCTCAATAAAATCGTTATCGCAATTTTATAAGTTATCGTTCAGTAGTCTGATATTTCATAACACTTTCAATTATTCTTTTTACCTTAAAGACTCAAGAAAACCGTTATCGTAGTTTTATGTTATGGTAAAGAAGTCTGATATTTCATAACATTTTCAATTAATGTTTTACCGTAAATAGTTAATTATAATCATTACTTATAAAGAAGTCTCACATTTTTAACTTTTTCGGGGGGGGGGGGGTAATACGTTTCAGCATTACCCCGGACCCAAAATTGTCCTGCTGGGGCAGTACCCCTACCACGCAGTGCGTGTCCAGCCTTTATGTTGCGGTAGCGCCCAAGAACGTGCTGTGCGGCACGCACTTGGGCGGCGCCTCTGCATACGCAGCGACATTCCGCGGACGCCGCGCGGCCACGCCCACCGCCCACTGGCCGGGCTCGTTCGTTTTCATCGCCCGCCGCCCGCGAGGCAAGCGGGCGCCTCCGCGCTGTTACGGTATCCCTGGAATGAGCGCGGGCGCAAGGCTCTAAGGAAGAGCGTAGAGGGCCCGTGGCGTTGCATTGCGGCGGAAGCAGGCCGGAAACGTAGCGGTGGTCTGCGTTTAGTTAATGGGGCTAAGCTATCGTGTGGAGATATTAGATTCTTGGTTGCGTTTCGAAGAGTTTCTCTTTTTTATTTTCAGCGTTCGAGGGCGTCCACAGCTCCACTCTTTAGTTTTGTTCGGGTTCTACATGTCATATCTTCGGAGATGGCGGTGTTGCTACCCCACACCAACATGAATACACAGTCTCTCTCCCAGGAATCACCGCCAGTATGGAACCGCCTCAGCCGCGACAAGCGTAAGCTCCCGACGGATCTCCCGTCATAAGTTGTAGGGTAGTGCATGAAAGTCTGGGTATAAGGGGGGAGAAAGAGGTAAGAATGAGGAAAAAACAATCGAGCGTGGTCTGTGGGTCGTTGATTATGATACTTCTCCGGCATTCACCCGGTATTTTTCGGAGAAAGTATGGAAAACTACAGATCAGAGCAGGAAACCGCTAGAATTCTCTAAGATATTACACTACATTGCGTGGGATTATACGATGACAACTCTCAACAGCTTTAGTAAATACAACCACATCAGGATGGTCTTTCCTTAGTCTTGGGTACATTGAAAAGTTTCGATGTATTGATTTAACAAAAATAAAATATATTTGAAATTTCAGACGCAGACTTCTATTCCTTATACTAAACTTCTAATTACTTGACTTTGCTAAATCAACGTAATTTTATCCATTGTTACAAGCAAATTGAAAGGAATACAAAGACGCTGCAAAACATTTCTAGTTCTAGTCGTTAGTCTATTAGTTGGTTAGCCGATGTATCAAGTATTTAAGGATTGATAATATTTTTGCTCTGTCAATGTTAAAGGTAAATTTTTGATTTTCATATGTAATTATACAATAATATTTCCACAATTTGCGAAACCTCAACCCTATAAATTATACATTAAAAGAGCTACACAAATATTAAGGACTATTCACAGCTATTGACGCCAATGTGAAATCATTTGGAGGGCGAGTTCACGCACTTATCCCTACACAATGCAGAGTTTTTGACATGCAGTGATTACTTTCATCAAAGCCAACGTAAAATATTATTTTATTCCTTCCTGAAACATTGTATTCGTTTGTTATTGCTTATTTTTTGAACTCGAAAAATAAGAAAAATAATTCAAGAAAATTGCTTACAATTAACAGGTCACCTAGTGAAAGATTTGGTGATAGCTCTTCGAAGATGTACGAAGGTTTTCATTGAATAGGTTCTCAGAAGAATGATAATAAACGGATAAATGTGCATTCGAATCAATAGGAACCATATCCGGGAAATTAAAAAAGCTGAAAAAATTGAGTACGAAGTAGCAAACATTACAAAGTACTGTCAGGAAAACAGTTACTCGTTTTGAAAAGTAAAAAGTACATTTAATGTAATTTAACGCATCATTAATAATCCTTCAGTACGTTGTAAATACAACATGACAGAACATCGCTTATGTCTCACAAAACGAGTACATACACGCCTTAACCTCATTGTTTCCCCCTCCACATCTCCTCCCCCTGCCCCCGCACACTCCTTGGCGAAGTCCAGGGTCGGCATCGTCCGAGGAGACCAGCCCCGCCCCACCCCAGCCCGTCCCGTCCCGCTTCGCTGCGAAGTAATGTCGCGGGACAATTGGAATTTTATTACGCAGTTTGCGGTTCTATTCTTCGCGCCACCGCCCGACTAACGGGGCTGCTGCGGCCGGGGAAAAATTCGGGGACTGTGCTCAGCCCCAACGCGGCCTGGCTCAGCACGGCGGCGCGGCGTTGGCCTGCGGCTAAGACCCCTCCCCCTCTCTCTCCCACACCGTCATCTTCCTCCCGCTCCATTTCTCTCTCTCACCCTCCCCCTCTCTCTCCTCTCACTCCAACATACGCTGTCATTCCATTTCTTTCTCCCCTCCTCTGTCCAGTATATCTTCTCATTCCATTTCTCTCTCTCTTTTTAGCATATCCTCCTCCATTTCTACCACCCACATCCCTCTCTCTTTCTCCCAGTCGGTGCTCTCTTTCCTGTTGCGGCACTCGCGAGGTCGGAGGCAACAGGGGGGTGAGGTTGAGGGTGGGGACTTGTGAAACCGCGGTGGTGGTTTACGTTTTTCATTATCTTACGTTTTGCCGGAAAGATCCTGGAAATGTGTTCTCATTTTCTCCCGCGCGCCGCGTTTCGAAATGAGCGCCCCCGCCAGATTTTAACGAGTGTTATTGGTGTTGGTTTTTTTGCTTGGAGAGGGAGGTTAATTTTCGTTTCTTGGATTGTACAGGCTGTTTTGATATTGAAGCAGATGTCGCAATTACAATTCGCTGCCAGTATATTATGGTATAGTTAACTCTCGGTTTATCGATTTCACACGGATTCGGGATTCGGCATTACGCGGCAAACACAGACATCGACGATTGTCGAAACGGAACAATGAGGAAAACCGGACGGGGAATTAGTAATGAGGATGTTGGTCATAACGCGGTGCAACTGCGCTCTGACATTTTGCCAGGGTGCATTCGAATGCAGTGATAGTTCGTTTCACAAAAAAATAATTTTATGATGGGATATGCACACGATAAGGAATTATTCATATTGAATTTAATTTTTCTCAATTTAAAGCTAAGGCTCAACAAAACACTATTATACATATATTTTTTCCAAAACAAGTTTCGGATAGTTTGGGTAGAAATATTAATGTATCAAAGAGAAATATAGTAAAGAGGAAGAGCCGGCGGACTTGCAGGTTATTTTTTTGAGACAAGCTGAGTTATTAGCAATCCTGTTACTAGAGTACTTTCCGGATAATTTTAAAAAATTATATACAATTGTATAAAACAATTTATTTTGATTTACATATTCAGAAAGATCGTACATTAATATATTAAGAAAAGTAATTTTAAAAGTCGATAGCTAAGTACATTGAAATTTCACTTTATGTGCTTTTTATTCCGTTATTTTGTTTTAATAGTTCTCTTAGATGTAGAAGTGTTGATTCAGAATGTTCGATAGATGTAATTGACTAGTTAAAAAGTATCAATTTCAACAATCTAGAGGAGAAAATATTATACGTTTGATTTTCGGAAGACTAGGTTTACCATTGGATCAAGTGTGTAGAAAGAATCACCAAAGCAACAAAACATTTGACTTATCGATGTACACTCACAATATTAAAAAAAAGAAAAAATGTAATAATATGTATCTACTAACAAAAGGCCAGAATTGCAAACCTTTCTCTCTCAAGTCCTGACTGCGGCAGGATTTTCGACACTAGCTTTTCAGCTAGGTCGAATTCAGTCGCTGTATGGAGGAGAATTCTAGAGGCCGGCTGTTCTGATCGGTAGTTTTCCGTGGTTTCTCCGATCAACACCAGGCCAATACCGGAGCAGTACCCTACCAAACGGGCCACGAACCGCGCGCGACCTGTTCTTCCTCTTCCTTGTCCTATCCTATCCCCTTACACACATACTAACACTAACATGCACTACACAACCACATATTCCGGGAGATCTGTCGGGAGCTTAGAGCTTGTCCCGGCTGGGGCGGTGACCAGCTGGTGGGAGAGTCCTGGTTAGGGGGAAACCCTTACTAGCCGACGGTAGGTCGGCGCCGGATCTCGCCATCCAGCGGGGGATAATCACTGCCATCTCCCGAGAAAAAAACATGCGCCACACTAACGGGACTAATGACTAAAGCAGTTGACGCGCCGGGAAACACGAACAAATCAAATAACCAAAAATCAACCCTTCTCTCCTTGGGCGATTGGTGGTTGTCCACTTTGTCACCAACAGGTAATACCGGCCTAATAATGAGATGGTAATTGTTTACATTCTGATTTGAATAGTACTGAGATTCCGATATTTTAGATTCATTTATCAAGGATTATGAATATTAAAGTAATAAGTGTTTTATGTGTATTAAAAATAATTTGGACAATTGAATACCAAATAATAGTAATGTTGTCATGAAAACTCGAAAAATGTGGTGGTATATTTGCAGTGAGACGAACCATGCCGTCGATAGTAACAATTAATCTATGTTAATGGTCTTCGTTAATGTGTGTATTGATTACTGGAAGACATAATACATACATACTCATCAAATAGAATGCAAAATGGAGCAAAAAATTTGAATATTGTTAAATGTGGAGTATACGAAAAATCCATTCCATTGACGTAGAAGAAAGAAAGTACTAATTTTCAATGAAATTTCCAATATCAACAGATTATCACTTTTCAGGTTGAATGTATGCTGTTCATATGTGTTGACAATGTCCATGGAGCCAGTGATGACGAGAGCCGATGAAGTTCCATCGCTGTGACAAGTGACATAGAGAGGTGCCAGTTGATCCTCGGCTAAAACCGCCGCTGTCGCCCTATAAGCGTCGGTCAACAGCGCGCCATGATGAAAAAAACGAGGAGCCTGGGGCGTGCAACTGATGGGTGAATTTCGAGTGTCAAATATTTACGAAAACCCGTTCGACAGCAAAGTAAAGCCCAGATGAAAGGGCCGCTCGTTCGTTGCACAAAACAGCCGGGCGGTCAGCGCCGCAGACGCCTACGTACGTTCGCATTTTACCTGAAATATTTAGAAAACAAATCGTCTATCGGTTGCTTTCGCATCGCGCCCAGCTGCCCCACGCTTTCGATGCGACTGTACAGGAACACGCATCTCCATGCACACAACACAGATTGTTGATTATGCAAACAACCCCTTCCTTGTTTCGCTACGAACAGTTATTTCCGTTGTATTGGCACGGCTGAGGTGGCAGGAAGCCGGGGCGCTCCGTCGAGCGCGACCCATTGCCCCGGCCTCCGCTCTCGGGGAACCCCCGGGGTCGTGACGTCACAGCGGGTGGAAGAGACGCGCGCGCGACGGCGCATGCGCGGGACGCGGGCGGGGAGGGGGGAGGTGGCTGGTGGCGGCCGCGATAACCTAACGCGTGTCACGAGTACGGCGCGATTTCCGAGACATCTGCAGCGCGCGAAATTTTTACGCGCACGGAATTATGCCGAGGGTGTAACGCCCGACGCGGGGTGGCGTGGCGTGGCGTGGCGTGGCGTGGCGTGGCGTGGCTCGGCGCGGCGCGGCACACCACCGAGCAGCCTAGCTGCCACGCCGCCGCCGCCACCGCTGCCACCGCGCCGGCCGGCCGGTCTGGCCGTCGTGGTTTATGCGCGGGATAATTCACAGCCTGCGCGGCAACCCCGACGGCGGGCGCTGTGGAAACGGGGTTGGCGAGGGTGGGAACGGCAAGTCGGAGCGGTCGCCTGTGGATATCGCGCACGGGCCAGCGAGAACGCGCAGGGCACGGCGGGGCGGGTGAGAGGATAGCCATCGCGTCGGAGCGGCAAGTCGACAGAAGATGGGGTTGAGAAGGAGGGGGTGGGAGCGGAAAAAGAGCGGCAGGAGTGGGCGTGCCTGGCAGAGGGTTGGAGGAGGCTTGGGGCGAGAGGGCGGCTGTAAAGCAAAACTGTTGCCGGACGTTTATACACCAGCACCACTCACCAGCAGCGCGATTCGCGCCCGCACCAAAGCGCCTGAAAAAGCGGCCTAAATTCCGGAAGAGCCCGGCTCTTCTGGCGCGGGCGAGCGGCATGCGGCGCGGCGGTGGAGGGCGAGCGGGGAGGGGGCGTTCGGTTGAATGGCGTGTGAGGGGCGGCGTGCGTCAAACGATAACGCACTGGGCCAGAGGGCGCGTACGGCGGCTGGGGCGAGGGCGCGTGTCACGGGGTGGAAAGATGGGCTGCAGACAGATGGAGGGCAGTGGACTGTTTATATCAGGGAATACGAGGAAATTAGACAACTTGTGGGGCGGCAAAATTAGTGGTTGAGGACGGAATGGAGGCAACAGCGGGGATATGTTTGTGCCTGACGTGTGCGTACACGTGTGTGTATGCGTGTATGCATATATATGCAAGAACGTTTGTATTCTTGATAGTGTATGCGTTTCTAAATTAGTGTGATCGTTTGTTTATGTGCAAGTCTTTTTCAACGACATACATACATATAAGTGCGAGATGTAGTCTCCCACTACCAAAGTAAGGATAAGTGGGAGATTGAAATAATAAGAAAAGCGAAATTATTGCGTGAAAATAAGTCCGAAGTAAGCAGCGCGAAGTAAGGGAACGTCATAAGGGAAGATTTTAACCATATTGTTCTGGATAAACGATACATCACAGAGATCTGTATAAAAAATAGGTAATAAATGCAATGGAGGAGTTATTTCACATGACCGAATTAAGGGTGTTATATGTATGCCTGCTGCGTTAATAAATAAATAAGCTCACTATTCTGCCACCAAGTTACTATACTTAATTGCAGAATTAACAATAAAATCTAATCTAAAATTCATGACAATAAATAACAAAAATGAATATATTTTTTTACAACTAAATAAAATATAAATAACGATCAAGATATTCTTTGTGCATGACATTACACTGTTTCTGAATGTGTTTGGGAATGATAAAAACTAAAAACTTATAAGAGCATTGAAATATTGACACACTGTATTGAAGGTAGCAAAGCACAAATGCTGGATAATCAGACATCCATTTTCTCACCGAATATGAGTGCCTTCACACACTCCCTTCCTTAACCATGAAAGTTTAGTAAATCGAAATGAAAGAACACATAAGTTAATTTTTATAGGTAATTATGTAATATTCATAGGTTTTGAAGTTAATTTCGTAGGCAATTAACAATATTTTCCGTGGTGCTCATTAGGCCCATTTGTAAATGCGCAGCCGCCCACTGCGTCGGTGAGCGTGCTTTCCGGTCCAGAGTCCGGTCCCCGAATGGCTGAGCGCAAATTGATACGCCGCTCCGGCGCGCGAAAGAGTTGAACTGGCCGTGTTTTACGAGTAATGAGCGGGGAGGGCTTTATTGTACGCGCACTTAACGGGCGCCAGCCGAATTGGAGTGATTGGTTTGACGAACGAGTGATTCACTCACGCGGTTCGTTTCGAGGCCGGAATTTTGAGAGAAATTGTAAATATTTGCTTTGAAACTTGGAACATAGTTTTCACTTTATCTAAAACTGCTTGCCGCTTTTAAAATCGCATTGTGTTTTGCATATGCAAATAACTGCCGTTTTGTTCCGCAAAATGACTGGATCATTAAATTTCGAATGTGATAACATGGAAACGTCATCATTTATCTCTTTACTAAGTTTGTGATGAAAATGAGCTGGTGTGAAAATATGATCCAAACTTTCACTGCATAAATATGTTTCCAACCAAGAGAGCTACGCCGATTTTACGCTTTGATCCTTCCCCATGATCACACTTTTTTCATTTTACTGTTGCTGAATCGTAAAACAGGGACGGTGAGTGAAGCACGGTGAAGCGAAAAACACACCATGAGAAAACTTTAATGGACTGAAACTCATACTCCAAGCAAAAAGGAGAAAATAATTTGAACTGGTTGGTACGGAGTGATGAATCATCACTAAGCACGAACTTTAACGAAATATGGAGGATGCTCAGCGATTGCAATAGATCAATCTACCTTTTCATAACGATTACCGATTTCAATATCAATCAAGTTCTTCTCATTCGAATACACCCACACAAGACTCAAAGAGTACCGACAAAGGCCCCGTGTTGGAGTTCACTGCGTGGCTCTGAAGTGCTGTCTCTGGGCCGAAATCAATTTCTTTGGCGGAGCTTCCTCGCAGGCTGATGCATGGAGTGAATTGCAATTATCCCGGGGGCGTCGGTACTTTGTCATCGCCGATGGAGAGGCCGGTAGAGCGCACTGGAAGAGGGGGGGAGAGCGGCAGAGAGTTTGAAAAACGCGAGGAGCGCGGAGCGAACGCGCATACTCCCACGCAAGGACGAGGCAGCGCAGAATCCCGACGATGAGGATCGAGATTGAGAGGAGGACCAGAGATTGAAGCCACGGCTAAACTAGTTAACTGCATTTGCATAACTGATAGGGAAATACTAATTCGTGTCCGGACTGTGGTGGATTTTCGACTCTATCTAGATAGCTTTGGTCGAATACAGTCGCTGTTTGGAAGGGAATTCTAGCGGCCGGTTGCTCTGATCGGTAGCAATGGCGGCTACTGCTTAAATTGCACGGTTGCACAACCCTCAGAAAATGAAAAAGATCTCATAATATTTTAGGAATATACATTTTAATTTTAAAACATTCCTTATTCAAGATATTGCAGCAATATCGATGTATATGAAATCATTTTGAAACCAAAGAACGTCCAACTGGCACTCTCTCCGGTGTCTGGCGCCTTGTCAGGAACTGCACCACGCTCTTGGCTGTATGATTGGATTTACCATTTTACTATTTGGCCCTTCGATTTAACACAGGGTATATATGGTCTTTTGGTTGGGCAACCAACTGGTGGCGCTGTCACACTGCGCGGCGACGGATGTAATCTCAGGAATTACCCATATTCAGTCTTCGTCTAACTCACTGCAAGTCTTCGTCTAACTCACAGCTCACTGCTTTATGATTTTGGCTTCTTATTGAAAGTGCACAAATTCAGTCAATTATTGGCGATATTCGATGCATTGTTTATGATATTTGGAGAATTTGTTTTCATTTTATGAGATTCAATCGTACATTTGATGAGTTCTTTGTGCAAAGGTGGCCATTCTAAATGGAAGTCCCTGTGTGGCTGCAGCTGACCAGCGGTTTGCGAACGTTCTTGTGAATACGAATGTGTGACGACGATCTTTCATTATTGCCAAATATACCAGAATAGTGAAATTTTTGAAATAAAATAACTTTATTTGTGTGAAAGATGTCGAAGCAATAGTGCTTGTTGCAATGTACTGGAGTCGAATTTACGTGCCCAGTGGAAATCAAAGCAAGAAGCACGTGCGCAGGAGGTGTATATGCCTTACGCGGACCCAACGCAAAAAATTATGTATTGTTTTAATATAGACATTTATTTTAGTTAGCTTTAGTTGATTTCAATTACGTACATTTTTACTTTCTTATTTCTTCACTTCTTACTTTATTATTAGTTCATATTTTGAATTTTGGAATTTTGGAATTTCCGTTATTCGATGGAGATGCAATCTCCAATCTGTTGGGGCACCAGCCACCACTGATCGGT
The DNA here is from genome assembly GCA_011170035.1 of Teleogryllus occipitalis. Taxonomy (NCBI): domain Eukaryota; kingdom Metazoa; phylum Arthropoda; class Insecta; order Orthoptera; family Gryllidae; genus Teleogryllus; species Teleogryllus occipitalis. The sequence goes on from BLKR01001996.1 coordinate 225,918, forward strand.
AGTTTTCCATTATTTCTCCGGTCAATGCCAGGCGTATGCCGAAGCAGTACCCTAACAAATGGGCCACGGACCGTGCGCGATCTTTCTATTTTTTTTACCTTCCTATCCTCTCCCCTTACACACAATCTTACATACACTACTCTGCTGAACATGTCCACAGAAAAGTCGAGAGCTCAGAACTTGCCCGGCTGGGACGGTGCCCCACTAAGTGGAGGGGGAAATTCTTTGCAAGCTGACTGATAGGTCGGCGGTTGATTCCCATCTTTAGGTGGGCTCGAGTCCTAGTTCCCATCTTTAGATTGGATTGATGGGCCGATGTCACATTTTCAAAATAAATGGACACAACTGATGGAAAAAATCTCTGAGAATTGTGGAAGATCTGGAATGCAACTACCAGCGACGAGATACTAGTGTGTGACTCGCAGTGGGTTAACCAAAGTAATAATTCCTTCTTAGGAAACACAAAATAATGTGTATCAGGTGAATGGCCTGAATAAGGAGATATAAAAATAAAAGTTTACAGAGTTTTATTGGTCATTTTTCGAGAGAATTATTCCCAGTAAAGTATTTATGTTAAAATTAAATTCTCTTGGGATATACGGAGCGCAAGAAAATAATATGAGAGACATACATTTTTGCTAATAAATTTCCATATTCTGATAGAACTATTTAAAATATAGCATGTACAAAACAATTTTAATATATTTATAAAAAACATCTTCGTAAACTGTAATCTCACGCTTGGTTATCTAATTTTTATGCAATGTATGCGTATTTTGAAAAAAAGTAGTCTTTATCCCAACACTGATTCTACACAAAAAATTATTTGTAAAAATTACATAATCTTTATTTTATAAATACGTAGCCATGAACTTGATGGTTATCAGGCAATTTGATACTTTTCTCACAACCACAAGAATAAAACGTCCACTTCGATTTCCTCCGTAATCCGAATCGATCGATTAGTTTCAATACAACGATGTGTGGCAATGAAAGAGCGCCTACAAGGCCAGTGCTGTTGGCCAAGGTGGTGTGCGTTGGGGAGCGTTGAACTCGGCGCTGGGCGCAAGGCGGGAAGTCCCCGAATGACTGCGTCGGGCTGCGAAGCGGTTTCGCAGGGTGGTAGGGCGGCTCTAATACAGGATATTAAATCTCGGGAGGGTGGAGCGGTGACGCGACGAGGCAGGGGGCAGAGCGGGATGGGGCGGAGCGGGACGGGGCCTAGCGTGGCGGGGAGGGGCGGAGCGAGGTGGGGCCGGGCGAAGCGGGACGGGGCAGAGAAGGGCGTGGTGGAGAGTGGCGGGTCCGAGAGAGTGGGGTGGGGAGTAGCAGGGTGGAGAGGTGCGGGGTGGAGGGAGGCGGGGCGGAGAGGGGCGGGGCGGAGAGGGGCGGGGCGGAGAGGGGCGGGGCGGAGAGAGGCGGGGCGGAGAGGGGTGTGGCGGAGAGTGGCGGGGTGGAGAGGGGCAGGGCGGTGAGGGGCGGGGCGAGGAGGGGACAGCGGACACGGGCGGGGCGGAGCGGTGTTGGATTGAGCGAGGCGGGGCGGAGCGGGGTGGGGTTGAGAGTGGGCGGATCAGGGCAGGGCGGGGCGGGGTGGGGCGGGACGGGGTGGGGCAGCGCGGAGGGTGGAGGAATGAATTCCATTAGTCCCGGAGCAGCACATGCGCTCGCCCTCCACATGACTGGCTGCGCACGGTCATTTGGCTAACTCGATGAAACAAGGTAAGCCGGGGCTGCCGGAGGGTGGCCGCGCTGGCCGTCGCAGCCGTGTTGGGGTTCGCTCCCCGCCGCCGCTGCGTGCGGAGGGGAGTCCGCGGGAGGCAGAAGGGTGCGGGTCAGAAAATGCCCAGCGCTCGGCTCGTCCGCGCTTGCAATTTCAGTGGCATCAAAACGCGATAGAGGCGAGATTGAGGCGGCCGAATTCGGCTGCCGAGGTCGTCACTACAGTGGGTGGAGACGTTTCACACGCCACCTACAAAGGAGGGAAGAGAACAAAATTTATATGTCCCACCGATGATAATGATGATGACCATTATTATTATTATTATTATTATTATTATTATTATTATTATTATTATTATTGTTATTATTATTATTACCTGTATATTTAAATAACTAAGAGTTTTCCTTTAGAAATATGTTTGAGCTTTCTAATCGACCAAATGTCTTCATTTTTGCTTGAAAAGAAGAGGAATTTACCCTAAATATGTTATAAATGTTATCTCTTACTAATCGGTTTTATAATATAAATGCAAAAATTTAATAATCTTTAAACTAATAAAATAGCAGCTTTTCTGCCGTTATGTGTTCATTACATCACTTTTAAGAGAAACTACAATACTTGGTCTTGTCTCGTTTTGATAAGCGAATTGTAATCAATGTATTGAAAGCAGTGGCCGTTTCCTGGTCTGGGGTGTGAGTGGTAGGTTACATATAGTGAAGCAAAGACAACGTGGTTCTTAATTTCGAAGACCAGTGAGTGATTTTAAATGTCTTTGCATATGTGTCTATAAAAAACTAGATATCGAGCAACCATCACCTGTACGCATCCTTTAGAAAGCTCAACTGCGTGTTTAAGTTAGGGTGAAGTTCAGTATTTCTTGCTACAAGCAACTGCAATATTCGTGTACATTCATGTACCCTCTCCCTCAGAAAAAATATCGTTCAAAATTCTATCTTCCACACCGCGCCGACAAACTTGGACACCCCTCGGCCTGGGGGAGGGCAGGGGGAGGGACGCGTTGACCAATTGCTAGCAGGTAGAACCACAGTTGTCTGTGATTGGTGCAACATCCCAAAGGGGCAGAAAGAACGCTGTCTCAGGGGGAGGGGGCTAGTTCGTTTACGTACGAGACGGAAATATCGTCATATTTCCCTGCCGAAGGAGGTAGTTTGCCTGCGCGTACGCCACGACGAAAAAAATATTCCTAAGCGGGGTTTTGCGTCCACAATGATTGTCTATAGACCAGTAAATATTTATCATTTTAGCAACAATTATTCTAACTTTTAGTAATCGATTTGTAACTCCTGACAAACTTCTATTTTGAGATATTCATTTGAGGCGCAATTTGCGGAGCCTTCCCGGCCGTTCTAACGCACATTTCGAATTTGTTTATAAAATTATAAATTGTTGCAAAATTGTTAATTCGCTGTTTTTGGTTCTGGGACATCGGGAGACTCTCCCCACTTTAGATTTGCAAAATTTGGAAATTGTTTATAAATTTGCAATTGTTGCAAATTTTTTTATTGTCTAATCTGAATGGCGTTTAAATGTGATACAAAATTCCGGAATCCGTTCGGTGCTATTATATCTCGTTCTCGAGATATATGTAATTGTTTATAAGAAATTAACATCTTAGTAGACCCCATTTGTTTGCGCTTAATTCATTCGCGCTAGCAGAATAGCGTGGGATGGGCATACTGAAAAAACAGTTCTCCAATGCTGCGCTTTTGCCTGCCACATACGCTTAAAATGCACTTGCTTGTAAACAAACTCTGCGGCCAATTTCATTATGCTAAATTCGTATTTTTACGGCGAGTATGAGCATAACTTTTATTTGGTTTTTATATTCTCTTTTAAGTCCTACAATTTGCAAGTCGATATATTTATCAAATAGCAAAGAAATTGATTATAAAAAAATATTTTTCAAGGTGAATTACGCCCAAACAATTGTTTCTGTTTTTCTATCAAAGGGATGTTGAGCAACCGAATAACTGTATTATTAATTTTTGTTAAAAAAATTAAACAGGTTATTCGGTTGTCCCCTGTTAACACCGAGAGTCAGAAACTATTTGTTCCTCTTGTTTAACCATTACCATTAAAAAATAGGGAAACATATTGCTTAGCTGTTTGCTATAAACTGCACTGGATTGGATGAAGGTAGTGTTAAGGTTTTCAAATACAGAAATATTCAATTTTGTGTTTTGAAAGATCACATGAGTAGAATCACACATGACAATATTTACACAAGTATAGAAATTTCTAAATAAACGTATATAAACTTTAAGTTAATATTTTCAATTCAATTCATCATTCCTTTCTAAAACTGTTAATTTGATGATTTCATTGTATAATATTCAAATCAGAGCTTTATGTGCTAAATCTACGCATAGTTAATACATATTTTTAAACAACATTAATATATTTAATATACATTTAAAAGGTTTTTAGATTGGCGAACGTTTCAATGAAATTTCATGAATTCCTAAATGCTTGACAATAAATACTTGTAAAATTAAATAATTGTAGCGTGTAAAAATATAACAAACTCACGTATTTGGTAAAACGAGTTGATATTACTAAAAGAAAGCAAAACAGATGTTATAACAATTCAAAGAGATTTAGCGTTTGTTTACAGTTTAGTAAATATCAATGCACTAGCATTTTCCAGTGAAAATACATAGAACGAACTTGGTGGTCAAGTGATATGACCTTCCCAACACAGACTACATTTCAGTATCGTCAGAGTTCGAAGGTGCTTTGTTGGCCGCCATTCTACGAATCTATCAAAACCTTGAATTTTGCACGACCATCTGTACAGGGAGAACGTAGTGGTTTATTATACGGAAACGGGCCATTCGAGGTATCTAACGTGCACTCTTTGAAAACGTTTAACCATTATAAACTATCCCTAAGAAAAATATCAAATAAACAATGTTAAAGGTCACCAGCTTAACATTGCCTTTACTATTTGAATGTTTTCAACATCCCCAAAACCAACAGAAAATCCATGTTTTTAGAGGTTATTATAAAACCAATTCAATAAATATAAGCATTTATTCACGTTATTATTTTTTAAACACTCAAATATCTACGATTTTATTTGATTCATGTCTTCATCGAAGATCTGAGATTATAAAACTGATAAGCAGAGAAAATTAAAGTAATTTTGAGTGATTGATGAAGTTGATTGATCAAACAAAAAACAATGTTTCTTGCATCATATAATGCTATCGTGTTTAACAGACATGTAATTACATGTGATACCTATATTTAAACATCCAAACTAATGAAAATTTTCAAAATTAAAATCATCAATAAAACGTTGATTCATCAGTAAGGATTATATTATTAAATACTTTTTTGAGATTCGTGTGCTCCTGTGTGAATAACGAAGTAAACGTGATTCGTATGATCCAGTTTCTCAGAATAATACAAAATCTGCTAGACACATACACTAAACATAATAGTTGTCAAATAGTTATTTACGACATGAGTATCATAATATATCTTATTACAATACGAAATTGGAGAATTATCAAACAAGACTCTTTAGACGAAATTGTTAACCAATTGAATATTGTAATATAATGTTACCATTTAAATATCATAGAAAGTAAGACGCAATTTGTCAAAATTCATGTGAACTATAATTTTTCTTTAATTTTTACTCCTTATCCTGCGAAAGATGTGTGACAGTACTTATGTTAACAATTATAATGCCATGGGTTTAATTAATTAGTTGTCAGTACGCAAATTATGGTTTTTGGTTTTAAAGAAGCATGGATATACAGAGTATCGGGGAAGGAAACGTCGAAAGTTTGAAAAAAGCTGTTTAAACAATTTTAATCATACTTTGT